>PVJO010005283.1:0-100273 GCA_004026905.1 Hystrix cristata | reverse complement strand
ATCTAAATTATACCCTGGAATTGCCAAGTGTTTATAGAAAGAAAACATTTGCATCTGTGCTACTAATAAATGATATAAAAAATGAGGGCTGGGGATTTAGCTCAGTGGTTAGAGTGCTTGCCTCACAAAGCACAAGGTCCTGAGTTCAGTCCCCAGCACCCAAACAAAAAAAAAAGTTATGAAAAAATGCTTATAAATAAAGTTTACTACCGATCTCCTTGAATACTGACGCCATGATGATAAATAAGGGCCAACCGTGATTGGTCAGATTGTTCAAGAACATTTCCTAGAAAAGATGAATGCGAGTAATTTTGTTAGTACTTTGGCAGCGGTGGCATCAGACTCGGGACCCTGCTTAGCCAGGCCTGTGCCCTACTTAGCTCCACAGCGCCACCTTATGGATCCAGAGGGACAGACATCGGGAGGTGGTAAGGTCCTCGGAAATTCTCAAAGCAGTGACAGATTTTTCCCTCCTTGGCAGTACTGGGGATTGCCCCGGGCCTTGGTACTGAGCTACGTCCCCAGCCCTTTTTCATTTTTTATTTCGACACGGTCTCGCTGAGTCTCTAAAATGCCCAGGGTGGTCTCTAATTTGTGATTCTCCTGCCTCGACTTCCCAGAATGCTGGATTACAGCCCAGTGCCACCATGCCCAGCGATGTCAGATATTTTTTTAGGAAGGGCGCTGGGGATCGAACTCTGGGTTTGATCTTGCTAGGCAAGTACTCTGTCACTTGACCTAAATCCCCAACCCCTGTTTATTGTCTCATTGACTGTGTTAATGACACTGAGGAGTTTTCCAAGAAATTAGGCTCATTTGTGTAAGCCCCTAGAATCGCACAATTGCATAGAGGTCAGATAGGACTTATTTATTTATTTAGAGACAGGATCTCACTATGTAGTTCAGGGTGATTTTGAACTCACTGTGTAGCCCAGGCTGGCCTTGAACTTGCAGCGATCCTCCTGCCTCGGCCTCCGAGTGCTGAGATTACAGGCATGCACCACCACGCCTGGCTCAGGTTGGATTTTAGATAGGCAGCCAACAAAAATTGTTTGACTCTAGGGAGTGATAGTATACACCTGTAATCCTAACACTTGGAAGACTGAGAAAGCAGAATCAGTTTGGGTTTAGGGTGAGCTACACAGTGAGAATTTGTCTCAAAAAAATTCTTGGGTTAGGGATTTAGCTCAGTGGCTAAAGTGCTGGGCCCGAGTTCGATCCCCAGCACCAAAAAAAAAAAAAAAAAAAAATTCTTGCTGGGCATGGCAATGCATGTCTGTAATTCCAGCATTTAGGAGGCTGCGGCAGAAGGATCCCTGAGACTTCTAAGAGAGTTTTGGGCTACATAGTAAGTTCAAGGCCAACCTGAGCTACTTAGGGAGACCTTGTCTCAAAAAGAAAACAAAACCTTTTTTTTTTCTTGAGCTATAGAGCCCCTGGTATACCAAGCCCTGAGCTCTCTACTCAGAACATGGAAGTGAAACACGGTCCCTTGAAAAGCATAATACTCCCACCTTATTCAAAAAAGTGTGGTGGCTCACATCTGTAATTCCAACATTCGGAAGGCTGAGGCAGGGTTGCTGGGAGTTTGAAGGCAACCTGGGCTATATAATGAGTTGAAGGCCAGCCTGAACTACATAGGGAGACCCTGTTTCAAAAAAAAAAAAAAAAAAAGAAGCCATCACACCGACAATTTGCATCTACACAGTATCACAGCTCTCAGCAGCAGAAAAGTTATGAAACTTCTTTAGCCAATACGTCAGGGTTTCTTAAAAAAAAGAACAAATTAGCAGGAGATGTAGCTCACTGCAGAGCCCCTGGGTTCAAACTCCAGTAGCTCCCCTCGCCCCCAAAAGAAAGATTTGGCCAGACTTGGTGGTACATGCCTATAATTCCAGCACTCAGGAGGCTGAAGCAGGAGGATTACCAAGAGTTCAAAGCAAGCCTAGTGGGGTTGGGAATTTTGCTCAAGAGGTAGAGCGCTAGCAGGTGCAAGATCCTGATTTCGATTCCAGCAACCCCCCAAGAAAAACAAAGCAAGCCTGGACCACATAGTGAGTTCAAGGCCTACCTCAACTACATATAGAGACCTTGTCTCAAAAAACGAAAGAAGCAAACGAAAAGAAGAAAGAAAAAGATTTTGAGAGAGACATTTATGCAACTTTTTTTTTTTGAGACAGGGTCTTTCTATGTAGTTCAGGCTAGACTTGAACTCACTACATAGCCCAGGCTGGCCTCAAACTCATGGCCATCCTCCTGCCTCAGCTTCCCAAGTGCTACAGTGTATTGTTAGAAGTGTTATATTTTATTATTAGTTTTTGTCATTAATCTCCTCTTGTCCAATTTGTGAGTTAAACTTTCTCATGGACCTGCGCCTGTGTGTGTGTGTGTGTGTGTGTGTGTGTATTTATTTTTGTGCAAGGGATCGAACTCAGAGCCTCAGGCCTTGCTAGGCAAACACTCTAACCACTGAGATAAATCCCCAAACCCTGTATTTATAGTTTTTAAAACACCGACCGGTTGGAAATTACATCACTTGTAGTCAGGAGTTCCGATTGGTGCTGGCAGAAGTTGAACTGTCCAGAAAGAAAGGGATTAGCGACGTCTCGGCCTCCAGACCGGATGACGGGGTCCCTGGTACAGAAGATCAGCGGAGGCTGGCGGTGTCTCAAAGGTCAACTCGAACTTGGGGTGGGGCCGTCTACGCCCGGTTCCAAGGTCCAGCCCCGGCCGGTCTGAGATCTGATTAACAATGGGCCCCGGACTCCACTTTGAACCGCCCGACCGCAGTCACTCTACCGGCTCTTGAGATTTTGAAGCTGGCAGAGGGCCGGACAGAGAAAATGGTTATGAAGACAGTGGAATCCGTGGGTCAGAAAGGGTAGCGTGGAAGTTGCCAGACACGGCGGGATGAAGAAACCAGCCCACTCTTGTCCCTGGAAGCATGGAAAGAGTTTGTGGCAAAATACACTCACTTTAACCTCACTCAGAAAGCTCGCGCTTCACTCAATAGATAAATGAAGCGGAGAGTGGTAGCCCACACCTGTAATCCCAGCACGCGGGAGGCTGAGGCGGGAGGACTGCTGCGAGTTCGAGGCCAGCCTGGGCTACATAGCGAGACCCTGTCTCAAAAATCCAAAATAAATAAATAAATAAAAATGTATTTGTATTAGTGCAGGTTTGCAGTTCGCACTGATTGCATTCGTCAGGGGGAGTCGGCTCCTGGCATAACGCTCCTTTATTCTTTTTATGTCCCCTTCCCCTCCTCCGCCCTCAGAATATCGTTTGACTGCCTTCTGCCATCCCCTCTGAGTGGTCCCGCTTTGCCCTTCCAGCGTGTGTAGCCCTGTGTGCTTCGGTTCGGAAACTGAGCGAGAAAAGGTCCCGGCGCGTGTCCGTGGGGCACGACACGAGGCCTTCTCGGTCCGCATGCCCAGATCCCTTCTCCGAGCTCGGGAAGCCCTTGGAATTTCCTGAGCGATAGCAATCTCTTTAGTTATTCAGAACAATCCCCTTTATCGTGGCTGGGCTGATGCTAATGAGCGCTCGGGGTGGGGCGCAGGTAGCCTCGGGCTGGGGCTGGGCGCCCGGACCGCGGCCGCGCGCCTCGCTGCGCGCAGATCGCTGGCTGCGGCCCCAGGGCGCTGCGGGGCGCTGCCGGGCGCTGCGGGCGCTGCGGGCGCGGGGAGGGCGCGGGAGCTCCGCTCTGTGCGCGCCTGGCCGCGGCCGGGCGTGCACATCCCGCCTGATGCGCAGGTAAACGTGAGTAAAGCCCGTCCTTGGGCTCCGCGGGCCACCCTAGTAATTTATCACACCCGAGACGGGGGTTCTGGGAAATTCTTCAGACTCACAGGTCACGAGCTGGCCGTGGTGGTGCACTACTGTAATCGCAGCATTCTCAAGGCTGAGGCAGGAGGATCTCTGGGAGTCCGAGGCCAGCCTGGGCTACATAGTGAGTTCAAGGCCAGTCCAAACTACGCAGCAAGACCATGTCTTAGAACAACAGAAAAGAAAAATAGTACAGATCACAACCTGGGGCTTGGTAATTGGTGTCTCAAGTGGGGCAGTCTGCTGGGACTGAAACTTTAATCCGTGGAATTGAACTGAATAATTACAGTGGTGCCAACGTGTGTGTGTGGACTGGGGGTACCGGGATTGAACACAGGGGCTTGTGCTGAACTACATCCCCAGCCCACTTTAAAATTTTTATTTATTTTGATGCCAGACATGGTGGCTCACACATGTAATCCCAGCTCTCAAGAGGCTGAGGCAAGAGGATTGACACCAGTCCCAGGCCAGCCTGGGCTACATAGCGAGACTCTGTCTGGGAAAAAAATAATAATAATAACAAAATAAATATAATTTTTATTTATTTTGAGACAGGGTCTTGCTGAATTGCTAATTTAGGAGCTGGGTGTGGCGGAGCAGGATCACAGTGAGTTTGAGGCTGGTCTGGGTTATATAGTGAGACCTTGTCTCAAAAAACCAAAACAAACAAACAAACAAAAAAACCCCAAACCAAATAAATAAATAAAACTGCAGCTTGAAGGGGCTGGAGATTTAGCTCAAGTGGTACAGCACTTGCCTAGCAGGAACAAGGCCCTGAGTCCAGTCCCCAGCACCACCCCCCAAAAATTGCAGCTTTTAAACTTGCTATCCTCCCACCTCAGCCTCTCAGAGTGCCACAATCACAGGTGTGCCCTGCCATACCCTTATTGTAGTCCCGCCTCAACTTGGGAAAAACAGCCCAGGATGCCCAACCCTCAACAGATGCCTGAAAGTGCAGATGGCAGCCAATTCGATCTATACGAGGCTTTTTCCTATATATACATAGCTGTGCTAAAGTTTTATTTACAAATTAGGCAGAGGAAGAAAATAACAGTAACAATACAATTGAACAGTTTCGATGAGATACTGAAATAAAAGTGATTTAAAACTTATGAATTGTTTATTTTTGGAATTTTCCATTTAATATTTCCAGAAAGTGATAGAGTTTTGGTAACTGAAAGTGCAGAAGTTGAAACCATGAGTAAGGGTGGTGACCGTACTCTTGCGTGTGGCAGGTATTATAGCTCAGGTGCTACCAACCCTGAACTGAAAATACTGAGAATGTGCTCGCTTCCCAGTACGTATACTGAAAATACTGAGAAAAAAACCGGGCATGCACTGAACACACACAATCAATCACTCTTTCTTCCTTCTTTCTCTCCTTCATGATCCTGATGATTGGGCCTTCAGTCTGAGGTATATCTTTTTAATTATTTGAGACAGGGTCTTGATAAATCCCTAAATTGCCCAGGCTGGGCTCAAGCTTGAGACCTTCCTGCTTCAGCCTAAAGTTTCTTGTCATTATTTCCCAAACAACACAGTATAACAGCTATTCACAGGGCATTGACATTGTCTTGGGTATTATCCATAACCTAGAGATGATTTAAGGTATATGGAAGGAGCTGAACCTGGTGGCTTCGACCTGTAATGCCAGCTACTTGGGAGGCTGAACAGGAGGAATTTGAGGCCATCCTGGGCCACAGCAAAACACTGGCTCAAAAAATAAAATTAAAAATGGTAATAATAAGAAGAATTTTAAAAGGTACATGAGACGATGTATATGAGTATATGCAAACACTGTGCTTATTTTGTGCTACTGGGGATTGAATGCAAGGCCTCTCACAGAACTAGATTTACAAAATTTTTTTTGCGGGGGGGACGACAAGGGATCGAATTTAGGACCTTGCACTTGCTAGGCAAGTGCTCTACCACTGAGTTAAATCCCTAGCCCCCAAACTTTTAAATTTTGCCCAAGTGAGATTATTATCATTTTTGTTGTGGTAGGGATAGAACACAGGGCCTTGCAAATGCTAAGCAAGTGCTCTACAACTCCTACCCTTTTTCTTTTTCTTTTTTTGAGATAGGTCTCACTATGTCACTATGTAGTTCAGGATGGCCATGAACTCACAGATATCTTCCTGCCTCAGCCTCCTGAGTGACAGGATTATAGGCATGTGCCGCCACACCTGGCCCAACCGTTTTCTTCCTTTTTTGGGGTGGGCAGTGAGGTAGAGACAGAATCTCGCTATGAAATCCAGGCTACCTTTGAACTCACTACAGAGCCCAAGCTGGCCTCGGACTCTCAGCAATCCTGCCTCCACCTCCTAAATGCTGGGATTACGGGCTTGCAGCACCACTCCAGGCTTCTTTCTTTTCTGTTCTTCTCTTTTTTGAGATAGGGTCTTGTAGTGTTGCCTAGGTAGTCTAGTAGCTGGGACTACAGGTGCACCTGGGTAAGAAGTTATATATATATATATTTTTTTAGGAATTATATTCTTTAGGAAAGAAGGTGTGTGTGTGTGTGTGTGTATGCACGTGCACATGCATGCATGCACTTGTTTTCCTCAGAGCACTACCCAAGGTAAGCAGGGAATCTGAAATGATTTAGAGAGAGGACAGCAATAAATGAAAAATAATTTAAAGCCCCGTGTAGTGGCACATACTTGTAATCCCAGCGAGGCTGAAACAGGCCAATGGCAAGTTCGAGCCCAGCACAGGCAATTTAGTGATTTAGGAGATCCTGTCTCAAGATAAAAAATAATAGAAGGACTGGGGACTGAAACTCAATGTGAGGCCCAGGGTCAATCGTCAGTACTAAAAAACGAAACATTTTTTTGAGTGTGAACTAGAGTTATGTTGTTTTCCGGGGGGTTGCTTGGGCTCGAACTCAGGGCCCTGCACTTGTTAGGTAAGTGCTCTACCACTGAGCTAAATTCGAAACCCCGACCCCTAGATTTTTTTTTTTTTGAGTTATGTTTTTAAGTGCTAGATAAAAGCTGTTCCAATATTCACACTATATGTATCTCCAATTCTCTTTTCTAAAAGGCGACTGGAAATAGACATTAATTCTTAGTTTATTCAGGAAGAACAGGATGAGCTAGTTGTAAGCATGGTGGGAAACTACCTAAATGTTTGTTCTTTGGTATGGAGTTGAAGAGTGACACTTTCATTTCCTCTCCTGGGGGAGGTGCCTTATGTTGTTCAGTTTCCCATAGTTTCCTTAACTTTAAGTTCTATTATGAGTATCAGGTCCTCCCCCCCAACACCCTTTTTTTTTTTGGTGCTGGGGATCGAACTCAGGGCCTTGCGCTTCCTAGGCAAGCACTCTAACCACTGAGCAATTAGGCCCCTTTTTGACCTGATAGACTAGACAGAGTTATTGTTGCTAGGTGTTGTGTCTACAAACCAAATAACATTGGGTGTACAGACCTGCAGTCCCAGCACTCTGGGAAGCTGAAGCAGGAGGATCTCAAATTAGGCCCAGCCTTTGCAATTTAGCAGTTTAGTGAAATTCTGTATTTAGAGGAGAGGGTGTGGTGGCACACACCTGTAATTCCAGCACTCAAGAGGCTGAGGCAGGAGGATTGCTGTGAATTCAAGGCCAGTCTGAGCTACACAGTGAGACCTTGTCTCAAAAAACAAAATAAGTAAATGTGGGGCTGGGATATAGGCTACTGTGAAGGCCCTGGGTTCAATGCAATCCGCAGTACCACAAAGACAAAACCAAACCCAGATGCCAAGGTGGCTTTAAATACAATTTACATGCCGATAACTCTCAAACTTGTTTCTCCATTGTGACTCTTCCAAATTCAAATTTGCCCCACACTTGGTGGATTTCAATTTTTTACTATTGTGAAAAACCAGCATAGGCCTGGGATGTAGCTCAGTGGTAAAAAGTCTTTGCCTAGCACGCTCAAAGTTCTGGGTTTGATCCCCAGCACTACAAAAAATAAAAAACAGCCAAGTGTGGTGGCGCAGGCCTATAATACCAGATTTCTAGGAGGCTGGGACAGGAGGATGGCAAATTCAAGTCCAGCCTGGGCAGTTCAGCAAGACCCTGCCTCAAAATACAAACTGAAAAGGGCTGGGGATGTAGCTCAGGGGGAAGGTCTTGGGTTCAATTCCCAGCACCACAAAGCTAAATAAATGCATACATAAATAGATAAAGAAGCCAGGCAGATCAGCACACGCCTGTTGTCCCAGGATTCCAGGAGGCTCAGCGGGAGGCTCACTGGGAGTTCCAGGCCAGCCTGGGCTACATAGTGAGACCCTGTCTCAAAAAAACCAAATATAAATAAATAAATAAATAAAGATAAAATAACAAAATTCCACAGTGAACCTGTCGAATTGCCACAGGCACAGTCCAGCCTCAAAGCCTTTAAATTTGCTCTTTTTTTTTTTTTGGTGCTGGGGCTCGAACTCAGGACCTTGTGCTTGCAAGGCAAGGCAAACAGTCTAGCCACTGAGCTAAATCCCCAGCCCCAAATTTGCTATTTCCTAAGCACACAACTTCCTCCCAGCTTTTTTCCTTCCTCCTTTGAGAACTACTCTTCATGAGGTCTTCCTTGGTTGCTGAATTCATTTTGTTTTTATTTATTTGAAGTGCTAGGTATCTCACCCAGAGCCTTGCACATGCTAAGGGATTGCTCTGCCCCTGAGCTGCACCCCCAGTGGGGTTGTTGAATTTAAGATTGTAACCCTTGAGAGCAGTCCCTGTCCCCTTCCTCCTTTTGCTCCTGCGTGTGCATGCATGCGTGTATGTGTCTGCGCGTGTATCTACTGGGGACTGAACCCATGGCCTGTGCACTGAGGTACATCCACGGCCTTTCTTTACTTTTTATTTTGAGGTAGTGTCTTGCTAAATCACCAAATTGCCCTGGTTGGGCTTGAATTTGTGGTCCTCCTGCCTCAGCCTTCCAGAGTGCTGGGATTCCAGGTGTGCACCATCCGCTGCAAGAGGATCTTTTTCAGCCCAAGAGTTCAAAAGTCATGGTGAGCAATATAGGAAGACTGCCTTTGAAAAAAAACCCACAGAGCAAAACAAAAACCCACCTCTGAAAGAGCCCCCCCCATTAGGTTTTTGGAAGAATGGACTGAGGAAAGTCTACTTTAGCCATAAGATCTATTTTAAATCAGCAGGGCACAATGGTGCATAAATGGAATCCCAGCACTGGGGAGAGTGAAGCAGGAGGATCTCTAGTTCAAGGCCAGTCCGGGCTAACTCAGGGAGACCATGTCTCAAAGGAAAAGATTGATTTCAAATGCCCTCCCTTCCTCCCTTCTTCCCACCCTCCCTGTGCTGGGGATGGACTCCCTGGCCAGCTGCCCTCAGTGCTACCACTGTGGTGCACCCCAGCCAGCCTGTGCCCTTCTCCAGTCCCCTGCTCTGTCTGACCGCAGCACTGAAAGCGCTGTGGTACTCGTCCTGCCAACCTACAATGTGTTCTTTCTGTGCAGGAGGCAAATCTTACTCATCTTTGTCTAGACCCGAGCTCGAGAATCTGTTTGCATGAATCCCTCGGTGAGGAAGGATGAAGTGTAGGACTCACTCTCTAAAGTGCGCAAGGCAGTGTGCGCGGGGAATGGAGGGAGCACGGTGTGAACGGCACCAAGAGAATGAATCTGTCTCCTTCAAGTCCGGCCTTGGCTTGTCCCAAATGATAGTTTGATGAACAGCATGTTCTTTGCACCTCGACCCTATTAAATAAAGTCTAGGAAGTGCCTGACTCCTGGAAGGAGCCATGGCCCTCAGCACTCGGGCAGGCGCTGATGCCCTCCTCAGGCTGGTTATTACCCCTGCTTGTGCCACCCTGAGAAACCCCTGGTTGCCTCTTTGTTAGATGCAGCGATAGACCACCCCGAGGTCCGGGGCCAACGACTACTAAAAATACTATGCTGACCTCTGCAGACCTCAAGCGCTGGGTCCAGGAGCACAGCCCTCACGTAATTTTTCTCGGGTGTTGAGGGCCGTTTTCGATGGCTGGCGACCTAGGTGCTCCCCAGGTGCTACCCGGGCCTGGCAGCCCCGTCCAGTGTCTGCAAACGGCCCTCTTAGAGATTCGACAAACTTTTTTTTTTCCCTTTCTGAGTCTGCGAGCCCCTCAGGGGGAAAGAAGGAGATAATGACGTGAGCATCTTGACGCCTCTCTCCCACCTCTCCAGTACCTCCTCTGACCTTCAAGGCGTCTACAGCCTGGAGGAGAGCTCCAGGCCAGGGCAGAAGGAGGGGTCGGAGGGGAGTCCGGCTCCAGTTTGGGGAAATCCACCGCACGTTTTGCCTGTCGCTCGGCGGTGCAGGGTCCAGCGAGGCCGAGCCCCAGCCTCAGTCCCCGAGGTCTGTCCCGGGGAGACGCCGCTGCTCCGGGGGGCTGACCTGGCGGGGAGTGGCCGCGCGGTGGCCCCGGCGCGGCTTTGTGCGCGCAGCCGCTGGCCCCTCTGCTCCCGGGTCTGCCCCCCGGGCCCCGTCCCTGCGCGACCCCAGCCATGAGACGCTACCTGCCTCCGCGCCGGGGCCCCTCGCGGAGCAGCCGCCCACTCCGGGGGCTCGGGCCCTGACCGTGCCGGGAGGAGGTAGGTGTCCCCTCGGGCCCGCTTGCCAGCCCGCGCCTGTCGGCGCCCCGGGCTCCCAAGCTGGGGGTACCCGCGCGAGTTGGAAAGTTTGCCCGAGGGCTGCCGCGGCCGCGGGGACGAGGGACGCGCGCCACCCGGGCTCCGGGGCGCAGCCGGGGGTGCGCGCGGGGAGGGACCCGCACTCCGAGGCCGAGAGGGGGTCCGAAGGCGGCGCTCGGGCGGCTGCGCTAGGCGGGGCTCTGCCACCGCCGGCCCCTCCGCGCCCCTGGGGAGGCCCGCGCCCCGCCGCGACCCCGGCCCCGCCGCCTGGTCGCTTTTGTCGCGGGTGTTAAACAATGAGGCCCGGCGCTCGCGAGGTGGCCCAGCGGGGTCGCCTGCGGCTCCGACCCCGCGCTGAGCTGCAGACCCGGCCGGGCGAGGGCGGTGTGGCCTGGGGACCCCCGAGCGCGCGGCGGCTGCAGAGCCCGCTGCTGGGGGAGTCGAGGGTCGCGGTGTCCCGGAGCGGGAGAAGCGCGGGGAACCGGGGTGTCGCGTGCTGCCGCGTCCCGATGAACGAGTGTCCTCGGGTCCCCGCGCCTCTCCCGGGACAGAGGAACAGGGAAAGCGCTTTTGGCGCCTGCCGCGCCGTGCGTGCCAGGAGCGCAAGTCGCCGAGCCGAGGCCGTAGGGGGCGCCTTGACCTGGAGCTGAGGGGTCGGCAGGAAGGGAGCCCGGAGAGGAGACGCGGTCTGTCAAGTGACTTTCGAGAAAAGTTTTTCACGAGCGCCACCCGGGCGTGGGAGGCGCGCGGCGCGGGGTTCCCGGGACCTGACGGGGACGGGGACAGGCCGTGCGACACGTGAGCCGCCGGTCCCCGCCCCCCAGTTCCCGGGCTGGGAGGATGAGTTTAAAAATCTCCTTTGCTCCCTCCCTCTCACTTACTCCCTGTAGCCCTCCCCTTCTCTGCTCGATTTCATCGTCTGCGAAATCCATGTGTTTCTACCAGAAGTGGTCAGGAAAGTCCTGGCCCGCGCCAGTAACATTTCCACATTGCGAGCCAGGAAACCCACATTAGACATTTGTGAACCAGAACCGTCAGCTCGAACTGGGGTCTCACCCCACCCCCCACCCAGGAACTCCGTTCTCCTCCCAAATTAACCATCCTGCCTGGGTCTCTGCCAGCCTCCTCCCCTCCTCCCCGGTTCCTCTCGGGGCACTAGATGGGCTGCATAATGCCTCACGGTAATGACTGGTTAATGAAGAAATGTTTGAAATGTGGTTTCCAGACCTTGGAACAAGAAAGCGATTAGGACCCAGCCTGGGGTCGCTGGGGTGAGCGGCGTGCTCCATCCCGGAGGCGCTAGAGAGCAGCAGCCTCGGTCCTCCTCCCCCCAAGGCCGCCCAGGGTAAAGTCAAATAAAATCAAGATAGTGGCTTCAAGAGGCTTCAGGATAGTAAGACAATTTGGAAAGAGCGCTTCTTAACCGAGGGTTAAACAGGAGTTATTAGAGCTTATTAGGGATTTAGGCCTACAATTACACATGGGGGTGCACATAGATAAATACAAACAAGGCGATGTTTGGAAATCAGTCCATATTGTTTCCAAGAACTAAGACTAAGATTAACATGAATTTTGGTGTTTCTTCGATTTGGGTGTGTTTATTGATTTGAGTGTGTGTGTTTACTGATGTTTATCGGTATTGGTTAAACGGTAAAAACAACACCACCTTAATACCTGCTTTCCTCAGTGAAGGGATTTTTAGTTATGTTGTCAATTTCTTTGTTTTAAACCAAATTATGGTTCAAATGAAACTTCAGCATCAAGGTCCATAGGAAATGGTGGACAGAATCCCCGGTTTTTTGCAAAGACCAGTGACTGGGACTTGCAAGGCTGGTCACCACTTACCATTTTAATGAGTTAGCTCTTGCTCTCTGCTCTGTCTTCCAGGAGCGATAGGGCAGGAGGTTTGGATCTGCACTGTCCCAACCCTTTGTCTGTTCTCCAGTCTTCTTTATCTGCTCCGCCTCCACCCCCTTCTGTATGACTGATTTTCCTCCCATGCTCACTGAATTTCTCTTTTCCCCATCGGTCTTTCTACCTTTAGTGTTCAGCCTTTTGATCCCAGTTAGCTTTTTGTATTCCAGCTTTATTGCTGAAACAAACTTCTTGCCCTTCCCGCAGTCATCCCCCCTTCTAGATATTTTCTTCCTTCTTAACACTCTTTACACTTTCTTTTTTCTTTTTACTTTGTCTTTGGAAAGCCACTCTACCTCCATTTTAAACTTTCCCTGCTCCTTTCTTAGCCCTTTTTGCCTCCCCCCGCCCCTGCAGGGAGCTGGGTGTTTTACATATGGAAGGAGCCTTTCACTAAATCTGCTAGCATTTCGCTGAACAGCCTCTCGGAGCGCCCAGTGCGCTCTCACTTCCTGCAGTAGAAAACTATCTAGGAACAGCAAGCAGTCGCTGGTCTCTGCCTTTTGGTGTGGAACTTAGTTGCTGGAGGAAACTGAGCCAGGTGGTGCTTTAAAAAGAAATGTTTTAAGAGTTGTTTTTCTCGGTCAAGTGCAAGAGCATTTAAGTTCCATGGAGTTGAATGGAGGGACTGTGAAATCTCAGGCTCTTTCAACCAGCTCTCCGTATGCAAATAGCACTGTTTTCCGCGCTACTGCGGGTGGGATTGCAATATAAGCGTAAATTGACATGTGGACTGGATGGGTTGTATCAGTCTAGCCACTTTCTGCCCAGGGCACTTTGGGAGATCCAGAAAGAAGAGGGGTGTGACGGGGGAGGATTTTCTGACCTGGTGCTCTCCGTACTGTTATTTACAGACAACTGATAAAGTTTAGGAAGCCAGCCTTTCGTTTTATAGGCAAGGTGATTTTACATTTTTATTTATTTTGGTACTAGGGATTGAATCCAGGGTCTTGTACAGGCAAGGCAAAATTCTACCAAGCTTTTATTGGTCTTTTTTCTCTTGAGACAGGGTCTTGCTAAGTTGCCCAGGTCGAATTTGAATTTGGGATCCTGCCTCAGCCTCCTTTGTAATTGACTAGCTAGGATTATAGGCATGTACCACCATGTCTGCAAGGTGATTACCTTAATAATTACAAGAAAATTTCTTCCTAGGGGAAGTCTGATCACTTAGTAAATTCAAATAATATTGAGGTAAAACTTCTGGTCCTATATGTTGACTGATTTGATTAAATAATTTATGTGTGAATAATTAGAAGACCCTAACATTTTCCATGGTTTTCAGTGATCACCTACCAATGTGTTCTTATTTCTTTCTTTCTTTTTTTTTTTTTTTTGGTATTGGGATTTGAACTTAGGGCCTTGTGCCTGCAAGGCGAGCACTCTAACCACTGAGCTAAATCCCCAGCCCCCTTCTATTTCTCCACTTTATTTTTTGCCTTTTATTCTCCACTTTGGGCCAACATTGTGTTTTTTTTGGGGGGGAGGATTTGAGACAGGGTCTCACTATGTAGCTCAGGCTGGCCTTAAATTCATAGTGATCCTCCTGCCTCAGCCTTCTGAGTACTGGGACTACAGATGTGTGCCACCATGCTCTGCTGTATTGTCTTTTTGTATCTTATTATAAGTTGGCCTTTTATCTCCTGTCCTACAATTCTGGGTCTCATACACGTCTAGTCCCCTACATCACAAAAATATTTTAGGGAAATATCTCTTGTGGGTTAGGGGTCTTGGTACCTTCTGGTGAAAAGATCTGTTAATTGAGTCATCTTTTGTATCCCAGAGCTGTTTTTTGTTTTGCTTTGTTTTTCTCTTCCAGGACAACAGGGACTCAAGATCCTGTCAATTAATTGCATATGGTTCCCCCTTCTGGGCCCTAAGTAGACTTTCTTTTCTGACCCTGTTATGATGTAGCTTTCTCTGTATCATTGAGACTCTTTTTGCTGTTGTTTTTTGAGACTGGGTCTTGCTATGTATTTCAGGCTGGCCTTGAGCTCACTACGTAGCCAAGGCAGGCCTCGTGGAACTCTCAAGGATCCTCCTTCCTCACCCTCCTGAGTGCTGGGATTACAGGTTTTAGAGACTCTCAAAACATTCTAGGTTAGAATAAAACTGCTTTTGAGAAAGACTGAAAATCAGTTTTAGTCAGAAATCTAAAGTGTAAGAGTGGAACTAGGGAGGGGAATACACAAGGGAGATTTAACTGTTAGAATTCTGTTTTCATTCATGTGGGTAGTGGGATCTGAGTGTTCATCAGTAAATATACCTTTTTTTTCTTTTTTTTTGGTGCTGGGGATCTTGCTCTATCACTGAGTTATCTCAAGCCCAGTATCTTTGTATGAAGGCAGTTCTCTGTAATAAATAGATCACTAAAAATGGCACATTTAGTAACGTTTGTAAATTAAAAAGGGAAATTAATTTCAGGAGCTCGTTGGGGATAATTTCATATTTTATTGGAGACTTGTTTAATAGAGTGGACTACGTTATCAGCTGGTGTGGTGAGATACATCTGTCATCTGGGGACTCTGGGAGGCTGAAGCAGGAGGATCTCATAAATTCAAGCCAGCCTGGGCAATTTAGTGACTTAGTGAGACCCTGTCCCAAAGTAAAACATAACAAAGGGGCTGGGGATGTAGCCCAGTATAAAGGGCCTGAGTTCAATCCCCAATACAGGGGGTGAGGGTTCAGCCATAGTGACACCTGGGTTTATCACAAAAGGTTACATTTCATCAGGAGAGCGGGGCTGATTAAAATTAGAGTCTTGTGAGCTGAATGTGGTGGCACATGCCTGTAATCCCAGCACTCCGGAGGCTGAGGCAGGAGGATTACCTCCTGGAGTTTGAGGCCAGCCTGGGCTACATAGTGAGTTCTAGACCAGCTTGAACTACATAATGACTTCCTGTCTTTAAAAATTAAGTAAATAAGTAAATAAAAGAGTCTGTGGAACTCTTTATTTTATTTATGGTTGTTTCTGTGTCTTTGGGTGGGCTCAACCAAGTTTTTTTTTTTTTTTGGTGCTGGGGATCAAACTCGGGCCTTTGTGCTTGCGAGGCGAGCACTCTAACCACTGGGCTAAATCCCAGCCCCAGCAAAAGCAATTCGATTTAAAAATATAAACAAATGGAGAAGAGCTGGAGATCAGTTTACAAACTACTTTCAGAAGCATATCCCTGACACTCTGGCATATCCAGATTACTTGCTACACAGGTGAATTCTAATTTTCATTTCTGACAGCGATGCCTAGATTCCATACTCGTGGTAATATTTTAGTAATCCAAGCTTCATATGTAAGACCTAAAGCATACTTGTTCTGATAGGCTAAATTTCCAGAGATTGGAACAGATTGTTTTCATCAGGAAAAAGCTTTTTTTTTTTTTTTTTTTTTGAGACAGGGTCTCACTATGTAGCTCAGGCTGCCCTCCAACTCACTTTGATCCTCCCGCTTCAGCCTCCCAAGTGCTGGGATTACAGCACTTAGTTACTTTTCTCTCTTTGCTGAGACAAGATTCCCAACACCCAAAATTAGGGGAAGAAAGGTTTATTTAGCTCACAGTTTGCAGAGGTTTCAGTCCACAATCAGCTGGGTCCAAGGCAAAGGTGGCAAGGCAGACAGGCAGAAGGCAGCAAGGTAAGCAAGGGGTGCAAGCAAAAGGGCGATAGACAGCTTCTTCCTGTGCCTTGTATTTTATCCACGCTGCTAGGATTAGGGCAGTGACAAACCAATCAGTGGATTGATTTAGTAATCACACGCCCTTAATCCCAGCATCACACACTCTAGATCCAGCCACCTCTTACCACATGAGGCTTTGGGGGGACATCTAGACACAAACCATATCAACAGGCATGCAACAACAGGCATGTACCACCAGGCCCAGCTCAGAACAAGCACTCTTAAAAAGATATTGTTGACGTTCTGGAGATTGAAATTGGAATGCCTTTTGCTTCCCAAAAAAGTAGTGGGTTTTGGAGAAAATACCGCAGTGTATAGATTTTCACAGCCAAAGTTACTTCCTGCAAGCCAACACATTTATTTTTATTTTTTTGTGGGAAAAGGAGAAAGCAGTAAGCTTAGATGCCAAGAATTCAAGTGAAGTGTTTTCTGGCTTCATGTTTGTATTTAGTGCAGATTTATCAAGATGTTATTTTTTTGGGTAGTTAATATTGTCACTGATGTCTTTTGGGGGGGTGCTAGGGATCAAACTCAGGGCCTTGGGCTTTGCTCTACCATTAAGCAAAAATCTCCAACCCCTACTGATGTCTTTTTACAGGCGTGCAGGGGTACAGTGTTTAAACTCTGAATGAGACTTTCTGCTTTACTGAAACCTGCGGCATGCAGTGGGAAACAGAAATGGGGGCAGGGGAGGGCAGGGATTCTTGATCTGTAGGTTGTAGCACCTAGATCAAACTGGTCCCACAATCATGATGAACACTACTTATCTTCTTCCTCCCCTTTTCTGATGTTGAGACCCATAGTTTCATGGATGCCAAACATGTGCTCTACCACTGAACTGCTTCCCAGCCTTGTTATTAATTTTTTGTATTTTGGAATTGTAAAGAGGTTTTATTTATTTATTTATCATGTTTGCAGTATACAAGGATTACATTCATTGTGAGGAGTTTGGCACTTGTACACATCTTTTTTTGTTTGTTTGCTGAGACAAGGTCTTGCTCTTTATTTAGTTCAGGTTGACCTTGAACTCACTATGTAGCTCTGGCTGGCTTCACATTTCTGGCAATTCTCCTGTCTCAGCCTCCCAAGTGCTGGCATCATAGGTGTGCACCACCATGCATGGCTTTATAACACATCTTAATTCTTTTTACTTCCCCCCTCCGTCCATCTCCAGATCCCTTTCCCATTTGCAAGAGATCTATTTTTCTGTTTCTTATTATCATCTTTTATTTGCTCTTTAAATTATTTATACTTGGGTTTCTTGTGTAAGAGGAAGCATGAAAGAATTAAGCTATGTGTCTGAAATTTAACATTATGATCTCAAAGTGTATCCATTTTCCTACAAATGACTCAAATGTATCCTTCTTTGTGGCAGAGCAGTACTCCACTGTGAGTAAATTCCACATTTTCTTTCTCAATTCATCTATTGATGGGCCTATAGGCCACTTCCAAGATTTAGCTCTTAGAAATTGTGCTGCTACAAAATATGGGTATCCGTGTATCACTGTAATATAATGTCTTTAAATCTTTCAGTAAGTTACCTGGAAGGGGAGTAGCCGGCTGGAGTGGAATGTCTAGTTTGAGTTTTTGAGGAACCTCCATACAGATTTCCATAGCGGTTGTACTAGTTCACACTCCCACTATCAGTGCAGAAGGGCACCCTTTTCTCCTGCAGCATCACCACCATTTGTTATGATTTGAAAGCCATTGTTTCTGGAGTGAGACGAACTCTGTGTTGTTTTAACTGGCATTTCTCTAATGGCCAGTGATGGTGAATTTTCTTTATATATTTATTTCCCAAGAGCCTAAATTCATTTAGCTCCTGTTTATGAAACGCCTGTTCTGGGGCAGGCCTGGCTAACCCTTTACCCTCATTGTCACTTTATTCTCATGATAGCTCAATGAGATCCACACTGTGAAGCTTGCTGTTGGAATAAGGAAATGGAGGTATAGAGAGACCAAGGTAGTTATAGAATCACAGGGCTAGTGATGTTTCTGAACTAAACAAAGCCCACCTTCTTTGCAAACTTGTACTAATAAAATTTTAAAAAAAAAATTTTTTTTTGAGACAGGGTCTCATTATGTAGTTCAGGCTGGCCTCAAATTCACAGCGATCCTCCTCCCTCAGCCTCCCAAGTGTTGGGATTACAGGTGTGCCCCTGGCAAAAAAAAAATAGTCTTTTGAAAAGCTCACCTTCTTATCTTGCCTCCAACACTACTTCTCCCCTTCAACCTCAGGTACCACAGGAATGAAACCAGCGTCCCTGGGTTTTCCCGGTGGGAGCCACAGAAACCTCAGAACCGCCTCACCTCAGATGAAGAAGCGTGGGCTCAGTTCTGCAGTCTCCTGAGGGACACAGAGCTGGAACCCCAGGGTCCGCTGCAGGGCTGTCCACGGAGACAGTCTCCAGTGTCAAAAAACATTGCAGGGGCTCAGAATTACAAGGCTCAAATTCATAAAAAAACTAAAGGAAACACATTTGGAGGATGATAGAGGGCTGCCTAGTTTTTACTTTGCCAGTAATAATATTATAAAATAAACCTACCCTTATTTCCACACAAAAGAAAGGACATGATACATTTTTTCTTTTTGAAAAGATATCTAATTAAAAAAAAAAAAAAGAGGAAGGCATAATTTCAGAATAAAGGAGAGTTGTTTAAAATGAATAAATTAAGCTGGGCATGGTGGCACGCAACTGTAATCCCAGCACTGGGGAGGGTGAGACAGGAGGATCGCCCAGAGTTGGAGGCCAGGCTGGGCTCTACATAGTGAGTTCAAGGCCACCCTGAACTACATAGCAAGATCCTGTCTCAAAAAACAAAAACAAAAAAATCCTCACATTATCTATCCCTTTTTTTCTCACTATGAGATCCTTACCATGTAGGCACAGGCCAATTTAGGGTCACAGTTCTCTTACACTGGACTCTTATTTTCAGTGCTGGGGATTGAGATATATTTGTAGCCTTTTTTGTTTTTTAGTTTGTCATAAGGTCTCACTAAGTTGCCAAGTTGCCGGCCTGGGCTTAAATTTATGGTCCTCCTGCCTCAGCCTCCCAGAGTGCTGGGATTACAGGTGTGCACCACCATGCTCGTCCTATATCAAGCCTCATAAACTCAATGATCTGTTGACTGTTGAAGGATCCTCAGGGTTGGAGGTGTAGATCAGTGGTAGAGTGCTTGCCTGGCATGCAAGAAGCCCTGGGCTAGCTCCACAGTACAACATACACAGAATTGTGTCTATGTTTAAAAAAAAAAAAGATTGGGGATTTAGCTCAAGTGTGGAGTGCTTGTCTAGCAAGCACAAGGCCCTGAGTTCAAGCCCCAGTATCCCTCAAAAAAAGAAATTCTGTTTCATGTCACACTTTGGATTGCAGTCATTAGAGATGCTATCAATTACTAGTATGGTGAGTTTACTTTTTATTTCCTTATTTAGTTGTTTGTTTGTTTATTGTACTGGTGATTGAAACCAGGGAGCAATGAACTATATCCCCAGCCCTTTTGGGGGGGATGGGAAGCAGGATATCACTGTTTAATCCAGGCTGGCCTCAAACCTCAGGATCCTCCTTCCTGCCTCACCCTCCTGAATGCTGGTATTGTAAGCATGTGCACCATGCCTGGTCCTAGCCTTTTAAAATTTATTTTATTTTTTCATTTGTTATTTATTTATTTTGATTTTTTTGAGGCAAGGGCTTGCCATGTAGTCCAGACTGGCCTTGAATGCATGGTGATTTTTTTGCCTCATCCTCCCAAATGCTGGGATTGCAAGCATGTGCCACTACACCCTGCCTGGTGATGACTCTTGGTTTTGTTCAACCTTCTTTCATTTCTCCTTTTTACTTGCTTATCTTTTGAATAATATTTGCTTGCCCATTGTGCTTCACTGCTCTAATCTTATTTTCTCTTTAATTCCAGTTTCCTTGCATAGATATTCAGCATAAAACTGTTGGGACCCTTGGTCAATGGCATTTTACAACCAGCAGGATAAATTGAGTGAAAGAGAAAAGAGAGGCATCAATTCTGAGTGTGGGCAGTGCCCACCACAGTCCCTTTCTTACACACAGGGGACTCAAGAGATGTTTGTTGGACCTGTGAGTTTCATTTCTAATCTGATTTCTTAATAATGACCCTTGAGCTTTTATATTATCTGTAGACATATGAAAAGCTCAAAATCTGTGGACTGTTAATTGGAAGCTAGAGTTAATATTGGCTCCAAACCAGGCATGGTGATGTGTGCCCATAATCCCAGCACTTAGAGGCTGAGGAAGGAAGATTGAAAGTTTGAACCTGGCTTGGGCAATTTAGTGAGGTCCTATCTCAAAGATGGGGGATATAGTCCAGAGTGATGAATAACCCTGAATTAAATCCCCAGTAGCAGAGAGAGAGAGAGAGAGAGAAGGATCTTGGGGAGTCCATTTTCTTGGGAGTACATAGTCTCCTCCTCTGGCTTTACCAGCTTTGTTGTCAGACACACACTACTTAGCTTGTGTTGGGATGTATTTAGGAAAAAGAGTAAGAGACAACTTTTACTCTTTTGGGCGGAGTGCTGGGGATCTAACGAACTCAGGGCCTTGCACTTGCTAGGCAAGGGCTGAACCACCGAGCTAAATCCCCACCCCCAGAGACAACTTTTAAAGTATCTTTATCAGTTTTTTCGTCACTGAGACACAATACCCAACACCCACAACTTCAAGGAGGAGAGGTTTAATTTGCTTGTGGTTTCAGGGGATTCAGTCCATGGTCACTTGGCTCCATGGCAGAAACATGGCCAAAGTGTATGGCAGAGCAAAGCTGCTTGGTTCACAATGGCCAGGAAGCAGAGCAGGGGATAGCACCCTGCTATCCAAGCCTGCACCTCTGTGACCCAGCATACACGCCCAGGAGCATGGCCTTCTAATCGGCTAGATATTTTTTCATCCAGTGGAGTTGACATCAGATTAATGGTCACAGTATCTAAAGATTGAGATTTAAATTTTAAAATACATGTAACTACAAATGCTGTATCTAATGTAGCAAGACAAGATCATGCTTACTTTATTCCAAGAAGGTTTATCAACTGAGTTGCTTGTCATAGGAATGTTATAGTGAATCCAAGTTTAAAAATCCTTCAGCTGAGTGTGGTATGACAGGTTTCTCATCCCATCACTCTGGGAGAACCTGTCTCAAAAAAAGGGAAGAGAGAAAGAATGAAAGCAAACAAGCAAGCAAGCAAGCCTTCCTATTTTTGTGTCTATCATATTTTTCTTTTGCAGTAAACATTCTGAGTTTCCTCATTTTAATCAATAGTAAATATTCTATTTCAGATGAAAAAATGCATTAGAAAGACTTACTTCTGATGTTTTTTGTGATTGTTATTTCAGATTGAGACCTTGTGTGACTGAGCTTGACAATCCATCCAGATTCTCCTCCGAAGTGAGACTTTCCGAAGGACCAATGACTCTGTTTCCTGCGCCCTTGCAGTTCTTCCTACTCCATAGCTATGTCACGATCTCGCCACGCAAGGCCTTCCAGGTTAGTCAGGAAGGAAGACATAAACAAAAAGAAAAACAGTCAAGTGAAGAAGACAGCCAAACCACCCAACAAAAACCTGACATCCGTCAAGACTGCCAGCCCTGGAAAGCTAAAGCAATTAATTCCAGAAAGAGATGTTAAGAAGAAAACAGAACCCAAGCCCCTGATGCCAGCCACAAGCCTTCTGACCCGAGCTGGAGCAGCCCGCATGAGCCTGGATCGGACTGAGGTTCTCTTCCAGAACCCAGAGTCCCTGACTTGCAATGGCTTCACAATGGCTCTCCGCAGTACCTCTCTTAGCAGGCGGCTCTCCCAGCCCCCAGTGGTGACGGCCAAACCCAAGAAAGTCCCACCTTCCAAGAGTTCAGAAAAGCAACGCGAATGTGGTTTTAATGTACTTGCTGACGTGGGAGTAAAACATTCAGAAAATGACCCAGTCCCCAACCCAGGCCCCCTGGTCCCCCTTGATACAGAGAATCTAATTGTTGTACAAAATGAGACTTTACTGAAAGGTGAGAGTCCAGAGACAACCCAGCCTTGGTCTCAAACGGTAGAGTCCAATATCAGTGTCTCCACACCCAGCAGTACTCCAGCAACCAAGATCCTGCCTGGGCTGCCAGAGAGGCCGCACTGTGGCGAAGGACTCTTCTCTGAACAGATACCAAATGACACCAACCAGTCCCTGCACACATTTGCTCAGGACACCCCATGCGCGCCTTTGTCCCAAAGAGCAGCCACCGAAGTTACCTCTCACAGAAACCCTAACGTTCAGTTGGAAGACTTGGGTTCCCAAGTACAATCTCTGAAACTGTTTGACTCCAGCCTGGATCCTGTCCAAAGTGAGCAAACTTGCTGCCCGCCCTCTGGGTTTAATCCGGGTGCATCTGAATTGGACCTCAGACACTGCCTGCCAGTCTACCCCGCGGCCCTCATAAAGTTCCTCTTGGCAGGCTCAGAGCCACAAGCCCATCCCCAGGAGGCTCCAGAGGCAGCCCCTGACGCTGTCTCCATCTTGGGGCCGGCCTTTAGGGCTGTCCCACATCAGTGGGAATTTCTGGGTGCTAACCCAGTTCCTGGGGAGGCCCTGGGGGAGGCCCCAGGCCCACCAGAGATTCCTGGTGCTACTTCAGTCCAAAGAGAGGTCTTTGGTGCTACCCTCAACCAACAAGAAGCCCTCACTGTGGGTGTGGGTGCGAATGCTGCCCCAGACCCAGCTGCCTTCCTTCCCCTGCTCCCAAATGGAATCGCTGCCTTTAATGCTCTCCCTCTGTGGCCTGAGCCCCGGAGCACTGTGGCCTGTGGGCTTGAGGTGCAGGGTGCTGTTCCGATCTTGGCCTTGGGCCCAGGACATGCTCCTCAGTCTTCACTGGGCTCCGAGTTAAGCTCAGCACCCCTCTCAATAGCTGCAAGCAATGCTGAAGCAGAGGAGCAAGTTCAGGCAGGCCTTCTAGCAGCCACCACTGCAGGTGACACCAGCGCCCCTGGGAGAGGAGGACCTCCCCAGGCTCCTCTGGGTGCTATCCAGCTCTCCCAGGCTGGGCCCGGCACTGTTGAAACCCAGAGTCCCCAGGTCAGCGTGACCAGCAGTGCTGAGGTTGGCCCCACAGAGCTGTCCGTGCCCGTGTCCCTTGCCAGCGCCTGCTCCTACACAACCCTACTACCGACGCTGGAGAAGAAGAAGCGGAAGCGCTGCGGCATCTGCGGGCCCTGCCAGCAGAAGACCAACTGTGGCGAGTGCACTTACTGCAAGAACAGAAAGAACAGCCACCAGATCTGCAAGAAGAGGAAGTGCGAGGAGCTGAAGAAGAAGCCGTCGGTGCTAGTGCCTTTGGAGGTGAGCGTGTGCCCAAAGCCTGGGGACTCCCAAGGGGCTTGGTAGTCAGGTGTGCAGAGGCCGGCAACTTCCACCTTATCCTTCGACGTTGCTAACACATTGTTCCTTTAGCTATGGGAATCTGGGCCTGCCCGAAGGAAGCCTTGGGCCGTGATAGCTTGGCTTTCCTTTAGAATTTGTCCCAGAAAACCAGAACACACAGTTTTTCTGTTCTAGGATTTGATAGACATAGGGAAATCATATGAAGTGTGGTTTTGCAAAGATTTCCACTGTGCCTCATTTTGGCGAGTCGTCTTTGAGGGGGATGGTTATGAATTTAATATTTAAGAGTGGAACAAATTAATTAACTTCCTTAAAACCTGGAAGAAAAAACCAGACAACCTAAAACTCCTTATTTTTGAAAAATAAAATGGTCTGCACCTGCAGTTTTGAGACTTTACCAGGACATGCTGCATTCATCTCAACTTCCCATGGGTGATTTCTGCCTGTTCCACACATTTCCTAGGGTCTCTGGGGGCTAAAGGAAATGGCCTGTAAACTCCAGTGGGCTGCAAACATCAGTTCTTTTTTTTTTTTAACTTTAGTTCTTATATAGTTAATGAACATAAGATAGTAAAGGTATTGGTTGATTTAGAATTTATTTGAAAGATTTTATAGAACTTGATTAAAATTCAGAGTGCTGTGTATCAGATTTGTAAAACATCTGTCAAGTATAGTGTTAAGATTTTTATTGTATCTGTTTTTGCAACAGAGTCTCACTATGTGGTTTGGGCTAGCGTTGAACTCACTATGTAGGCCAGGCTGGCCTCCTCCCTCAGCTCTCATGGTGGCACTCACCTATAATCCTAGCTACTCAGCGGCCAGGGTAGGAGGATTGCAAGTTCGAGGCCAGCCTGGGCAATTTAGTGAGACTCTATCTCAAAATAAAAAAGGTTGAGGGTATAGCTCAGTTTGAGAGTCCCTGGGTAATAGGGGGAAAAATATTGTGAACTTCAATTCAATCAATCTTTTCTATTTCTCACTCAACTTAAATTATTGCTCTGAAAATGCCAGTTTCCTGTTTGATTGGTCCTTTGCAAAGAAGCCATCAGATGCTTAACCAATCATGTATTTATGGGCATTTAAAGGGTTTCTAAAAGTACGTAATTACAAACCTTACTGCAGTGAGTGATCTTCCTCTACCCACACCACTTCCCTCACGTGGGAGTGGAACAAATGTGGCCATTCAATGAGCGCAACAAATACCTGCGACACTTAGTGGCAGTAGCTATAGAAAGCCACCTTGTAAACCACTGACTTGTAGCATTGCTAATTGACATCATTACCAAAAACACTGGCTCTAATGGGGTGTAAACATGCCTGTTGTCTTCTTACCTGTGCCCCCTCTTGCATGACCTGCTAGGGTCAAGGGCTTCGCAGATACATGGCCACCCAAAATAGTAGTCAGTCCTTCTCTCAGCCAGTTAGATTCCCTTGGCTACGAGATCTGAGCATGCCTACTCAAGGAAATTTTACTTCTGCATTTCCTTGGCCAGTGCTTTAGTTGGGGCCCTTATCTGTTGTTGGGGAAATTTCAGTATTCAATTTATTATCAACAGGTTTTTTGAGACACGGTATTACTATGTTCAGATTGGCCTTCCAACTCATTATGTAGCTCAGGCTGGCCTTGAACTCGTGGTGATCCTCCTGCCTCAGCCTCTGGTGTGTTGGGATTATAGGCATATGTACGTCACCATGCCTGACCTAATTTTTTATTTTTATTTTTATTTTGAGACAGGGTCTCACTAAATTGCTCAGGCTAGGCTTGCTTAATTTTATAGTCCTCCTGTCTCAACTTCCCAGAGTGCCACCATGCCCAGCTTTTATCATTTCTTCTCTTTTTTTTTTTTTTTTTTGAGACAGGGTCTCACTGTGAAGTTCAGGCCAGCCTTGAACTCACCATGCTGGTCTCCAACTCACAGTGATCTTCCTGGCTCAACCTCTTGAGTGCTGGGATCACAAGCATGCGCCACCACACCTGGCCTAACTGTTAATTAGCTTTAAATGCTAAGGAAAAGCTTTTCCTTCTTATTTACTTACTGATTTATTTATCTTTCAGTATGAACTCATGGATTTTTATTATATTCAGTGGATTATAATCCTCTATTATTTTGTTTGGAGGGGAAAGTGGTAGGGATGGAACCCAAGGCCATGCAAATGCTGAGCATGCACTATCCCAGCCCTCTCATTATTTAACCTGATGCTCTAATTATCTCAGATTGGGCCGGGAAGAGTTTTCAACTTTTTCTTTTTTTTTCCCCTTTTTGGAATAGGGATTGAGCTCAGGCAGCACCAAGCTACCTCCCAGCCACACCCCTGCCACCTCCTAAACTGGCACATCTGGCTTTGGCCACTCTTTGAGTAATTATTTTCTGGCACAAGCACGCTTTCTGTTCAAAGTGTTTGTGTCCTTCCTGTACCGTCCAGACCCAGGTCTGTTGTTTCTCCGAGGAGACAGAGAGGGTGGCTTCCCGTTAGTGGAGAACAGTGATCAGAAACACTGGGCAATGGAGTGATGAGTGCTACTGCCACATCCAGGCTGTGCTCAGAGTTACTCATTCTCTCGCTCTTTCTCTCTCTCCATCTTTTTTCTCACTCCTTCTTTTCTCCCCACCCCTCTCCTCAAGAGATCCTAAAACACTTACCCAGCCATCACTGTCCTGGACTCAGGAGGTGGACAGACCGTCCTCTGGGCAGTGCCTAGACCAGCAGTGGCACATAGTCTCTAAGGGAATTGCATTCTGGGAAAGCAAGGACAAACTATAGTGTTTTGTTTCTGTGCTTTCTTTTTTTACTTAATGTTATCCTTTAGAAAGTTATTAATAATAAGGGCTGGGGATTTAGCTCAGTGGTTAAAGTGCTTGCCTTGCAAGCACAAGGACCCGAGTTCGATCCCCAGCACAAAAAAAAATAAAAGATTCAAAAAGAAAGTTATTAATAATACTGTTTATAGTTATTCATTATCATTGCAGTATAATATTCCACTGTATGTCTATGTCACGGTATATTTATTATTAATGACCTGTCATGCATGTCTCTCACTGAACATACATGTGTATGCTATTTTGTATATTCCCCAGAGCAGAACTGCTGAATCCTAAAATACGTACATGTTCAGCTTCTATAGATGTTACCAAACCGCTGTGGCTGTTCCAATAAGACTTCCTTTAGGAGTTGAAGATAGCTGAGGGCTGGAGGCTGCACTTAGAATGCACTGGGACCTGGCTTCAATCCCCAGCTCCCCAAATAGCCCTCCTGGGACTTAGCCTGTGATGTAGTCAAGCTGTAGATTCATTTGGAGAGACTGACATTTTTTCTGTGTGAATCTTCTAGCACATGACCATTGTACCTCTTTGCCTGTTTAGTAGTATAAATTGTCACATACACATACACACACACACACCCGCCCACGTCTGGGGAGTAAAACTACAGCCTTAGGCATGGTAGGTTAGGGCTCCTCCACATAGCTACAGCCCAGCCCTATTTATGTAAATCTTAGAGAATTTTCTTTTGTGGTACTGAGGATCGAACACAATTTTTTTATTTTTTTTGCTGTCGGGGATTGAACTCAGGGCCTTGTGCTTTGCTAGGCAAGCACTCTAACCACTGAGCTAAATCCCCAGCCCCTCATTTGATTTTGAAACAGGGTCTCCCTCAATTGCCCAGGCTGGCCTCTTGATCTCCTCCCAAGTGCTGGGATTACAGGCGTGGTGCTCCACGCCTGCTTTATCAGCCTTACAATTGTCTGGAATTTGCTTTTGGCTGGCGCATTCCTCCTGTGTATTTGTAATGTAGCATTTTGACACACATGTTCTACCCTATTTTTTGAACAGTGATAGAAGTATATAAAAAAATAGGGTACAGGTTTTTTTAGACATTGAGATAAGGGATTTTTTTTTTTTTTTTTTTTTTTTGGTGGTGCCGGGGATCGAACTCAGGCCCTTGTGCTTACAAGGCAAGCACTCTAATCACTGAGCTAAATCCCCAGCCCCTAGAGATAAGGGATTTTTTTGGCCACATTTTTCACAAGTAATTTTTAGTGTGTAAAAAGCAAACAAAAACAAAATTGTAGACTATGCTTCTACATAGCGTGTACAGGATGGGGTCTTGAATTATGTCTCTAGCCAGAGGATGTGAGTGTAGTAGGATGCATTTCATTAACATTAATTGAATGACTAGACAGAGTAGTTTGTGAGTTGATCTAGCCAAAGTAATTTCCTGTACTTATGCTGGTTCTGCTTTTCCCCTCAAAACATTAGAGGTTATTACATGTGTGGTTATGCTAAGTAACAACATACTAGATAACACCATAAAGTGTGCTGTGTTTATTACCACACTACCCTCTGTTTGTGTGTGTGTGTGTGTGGCTGGGGATCACACCCAGGGCCTCACACATGCTGAGCAAGTGTTCTACCAGTAAGCCATACTCTCCTTTTAAAAATTGAGCCAGCGTCTTCCATGTATTTCAGGCTGGCCTTGAACTCACTATATAGCTCAGGCCGGTCTGGAGCTTGGGGGAATCCTGCCTCAGCCTCCCAAATGCTGAGCTACAGGCTTGCGCCATCACACCCTGCTCAAGTGCTTTTTTCCTACCTTCTTAACTAATGCAACTTCCATCTGGAAAAACAGTGCTAATACATAGGTCAGATTTGAAAACCTAAACATTGAGAAGTGTTAAATGATACAAATTGGACCATTTCCTGCTTGCTACGCTCTCTTACCTAGCTCTCCAGCTCTCTGTGGGTCCCTGGCTGTCCATGAGCTCATGTTTGCCTTCTCACCCGAGGAGTTGCTGGGAGTCGAGGACGAGCCTCGCCTCCCGGGCCACTGCTGCCTCAGTGTTTGCAAGCAGCCAGGTCTCACTGCACTGCACAAACTCTTGCAATTGCAGGCAGATGTTATGTGTCCTTGAAGGAACCTCCTTGTGTCGCTGCTGAGACTTGAGTAGCACGCAGCACCTCTGCACTGCACGACTACAGGAAAAAAAAAACCCTAAAACAAACAAACAAACAAACAAAAAACAAAACAAGAAAAAAAAAACCACCTTCGGGTGCACAGTGCGCATGCGTGAAGTCTGAATCCCTGTAGAACCGTGCGGATATGCCCGTGTGCTGAGGGGCTGGCTCGGGACAGGCCAGCGCTCTGCCACCCAAGCTGTGTGTCCCCAGTGACCACGCTGAGCTGGGCTGATTCTGACTAGTGGGTGTAATTCCTCGAACGTTACCGGTATAGGTAAATTCCTGCGCGTTTTGTACGTGGCTTCTTATCTTGGAAGAAAAATGTCCCAGACTGGCCAACGTATTTCATCTCATGACAGCGTAATGCAACTTATATACTATTACAATGAGCACCCTAGTATAGTATGAATGTATATTTACTTGAGACAGGGTCTCGCTATGCAATTCAGGCCGAGCTTGAACTCACTATGTAGCCCAGTCTGGCCTCAAACTCACAGTGATCCTCTTGCCTCAGCCTCCCAAGTGCTGGAATTTCAAGTGTACACCATTTTGCGTGGTGGTGGTGGTTTTCAAGATAGAATCACATTGTGTTCAGGCTGACTTTTTTTTTTTTTTTTCTTTTGTGCTGGGGATTGAACTCAGGGCATTGCGCTTGCTAGGCAAGCACTCTAACCACTGAGCTAAATCCCTAACCCTAGGCTGACTTTGAATTCACTATGTAGCCCGGGCTGGATTTGAACTGTTAGCACTCCTCCTGCCTCAGCCTCCCATGCTGGAATTACAGGCATGTGCCATCACACTGGGCTCTCTTTTTAGTAAACGTCTAAAGGTCCTCACCTCCCAAAGGTGAGTGAGCCAGCTTTTCAGCAAATCTGACTAATGACTGGACAGCAGTCAGATCAGATTGGTGTATTTTTAGCTACCACAGAAAAATCAGAATTAAAAATTGCCGTTATTATATTAGTACTTTAGTCTTGCTAAACTTTCCACATGTTCTTGGTTGCTGTACAGGAATTCCTAAGACTAACTTGAACCATAGCGTGCAAGACTGCAACACTGGTCTTTCATATGGTGCTCTCCAGAACCTCAGAACACAAGCCCAGGGACCCGCGCCTGTGGTTCTGGCCCCAGGACCTGGAGATGTGAGGATCGCTTGCATCCCAACGTTGTGGGCCAGCCTGCACCACATAGCGAGGCTCCTGTATCCTAAAAACCAAGCAAAACAAAACCAAATCCAAGCCCCCCACCCCCAGTACTGGGATTGAACCTTGAGTCTTCATGCTGAGCTGCATCCACAGCCCTTTTTTATTTTCTTTCTCAGACAAGGTCTTGTTAAGTTTGCTAACTTTTCAGCCTGGGCTCACACCTGAGCTGTTTTTCTGCCTCAGCCTCCCAGAGTGCTAGGATTTCAGGCACGTGTCGCCGTGTCCAGCTAGAAGCCGTGGCTCTATCAAGACACAGGGCTTCATTGGCCTGCGATCCCACTCCCTCAAACTGTGTGTGGGGAGATGGTCTGTAGTTCTTGTGACATCACTACTCCCCAGAGGAAAAGCGACTGGGAGAATCCCACTGCTCCCTGCACCTGTGGAGGACGGCACTGGACAGGATACCTGTTTTGTGGTTCAGAATTTAGATTTCCCCCGTAACCACCGGTGTGGAAGGGTGTCCTTGTATCCCTGAGTACCATCCTTTGGAAGCAGGGATGCGGGTGACAAGGAGAGATGATGTCTATAGGATCCAGCGCTATGACTGCTACGTGTAGTCACTTAAAAGTGCTGTGTCATAGGTTATATCCTTGAGAATATGTGTATAGTCATTTATTACTTTCAGCTGTTTACCTTCTAGCCACTTTATTTATGCTCTTTTTGTATTGTTAACTGTTTTGTTTTGTTTTGGTTTTTTTTGGTGCTGGGGATCAAACTCAGGGAACTGTTTCTTTCGAGACAGGGTCTCACTATATAACCCAGGCTGGCCTCAAACCTGTGGGAATCCTCCTGCCTCAGGCTCCTGAGTGCTTGGGATTACGGATGTGTGCCACCACAACCCAGCTATTTATACTATTTAGGGGAAAGTAACTGAGGTCCTCCGCAGCAGCCAGCAGGCACCATTTCTTAGACTTGCAGAAGCCTTTATCCCGATGGAGGATTAAGACACATTAAGAATGAATCAGTGTTCTGCCCCTGAGATGTGGAATTACAGTTGTGGTTTCCAGCGAGCCGACCGCGCCACAGTTCTTTCTTGTCACTGTATAATGAGGGTTTGGTGTTTCTACTCTGCTCCGGCATTTATGCCGTGCAGCTTATTTTGTTATCATATTTCACACGCAGCACCGTTCTGTGGCCAGTTTTCTGCTGAGGGGCGTAGCAGGGTCAAGGCGGAAGGAAGAGGTGGGCTGAGACCGTGGGAACCACAGCTGTTCCCAGCCGCGGAACTCTGGGCACAGGGGGCTCAGGTGAGAGTTAGAGAAGGGAGTTCACCTGGATGTGTGCATTTCTCCTTGGATTGGGGATGTGTTGAGGAGTTAATTCAGAATTACAGGAGGATTTGGCTACAGCAACAGAGAAATGAAATCACTGTCATTCATTACATAACCCTGTCTTTTAGAGACCCTTCTAAAGGGGGCACTGTGAAATGTTAAGACACAAAAGTCAGCCGGGCATGGTGGCGCATGGGAGGCACACTGGGAGGCTGAGGCAGGAGAATCACAAGATTGAGCCCAGTGTGGGCAATTTATCCTCATAAAGAGACCCTGTTTCAAAATAAAACAGAGGGGGTTGGGGATTTAGCTCAGTGGTTACAGTGCTTGCCTAGCAAGCACCGGGTCCTGAGTTCGATCTCCGGCACCAAAAATAAAAAATAAAAACCAAACAGAGCTGGGGAATGTGGCTCAGGACCGAGGCCCTGGGTTCGATTTCCAGTTACCACCAAAAAGAAGAAAACAAAACAGTGTTCAACATTTATTCCTCCTTTATAAAGAACCAATAACTAGGGAATGATATCTTCACTACTAGTTAAGCATATAAAATTTCAACAAAATTTAAACCTTTTTTAGCTGGGCATGGTGTCGCATGGCCTGTAATCTCAGCCCTTGGGAGACCCGAGGCGGGAAGATCGTAGCAAGTTCAAGGCCAGCCTGGGCTACAGAACAAGACCCTGTGTCAAAAAAAAAATTAAACCTTTCTTTTTCCCCCAGGGTTTAGGATTGAAGTTAGGGCTGCTGTATCATTGGGCTACATCCCCAGCCCTTTTTTATTTACAGACAGGGTCTGGCTATGTTGCTAAATCGTCCAGAGTGGCCTTGAAATTGTTATTCTCCTGCCTCATCCTCCCAGGGTAGCTGGGATTACAGGCCTATGCAGAAAAGCAGATGATTTTATAGTTTTTCCAGTCCTACCCTCTAGACCAGGGGTTGAACCCAGGGACTCACACATGCTAGACAAATGCTCTCTCTTTCGGTCTTTGGCTCTCTCTCTCTGTGTCTCTGTCTCTCTCGGTCTCTATCTCTCTCTGTCTCTTTCTCTCTTTCTCTCCCCCTACCCTCTCTTTGAGACAGGGTCTTGCTATTGTATGTCAGGCTGGCCTGGAACTCCCAGACTGGCTTTGAACTTGTGATGATTCTCCTGCCTCAGCCTCTCATGTGCTGGAATTACAGGTGTGCGCCACCATGCTGCTGAACCTTTGGGGTTTGGGTTTTTTTCCTTCAGGTTTTTTGTTTTGATTTTTTTTTTTGAGACAGGATCTCACTACATTTCCTACGGTGGCCCCACATTTTCTATCCTCCTGCCTCGACTGCCCAAATCACTGCACTCAGCAATTTTTCCATCTTTTCTGCTTTTCTCCAGCTTTATTCAAAATGTCCAATTCCATTATGATTGGAAATGAAAGTTTAATGTTCTTTTTATTTTGTTTATTTATTTGTCGTGGTGCCGGGGGATCTAGCATGCTGAGAAAGTGCTATACCGCTGAGCCACAACCCCAACCTCTGTTGTTCTTTTAAAATTAATAACTGTAAGATTGTGGTTGTGATGGTGTGGTGAAATTCCCATGTCCCAACTCCAGTATGAATCTTGTTTAATACTGGATTTGTCTAGGAGAGGTTCCCGTATTGCAAAATATGTGTGCTGTGAATATCTGCTGTGCTTATACCAAGTGAGGCTTAATTGCTCATTATGCCATTTATGTGTACACAGTGTCATTAGTGACAGTCATAGCCGCCATTGCTGTCATTGCACCAAGTAGAAGTGGGGTGCAAGTTCGTGGCGTCATTGATTGGGATTCGGATTCTGCCAAGGACACTCTGATCTTGTATAAGATGTGTTCGGTTGCATAGATCAGAAGGGAACGATAATACTGTCCCTCCTAAATACCTAAAGCCACTTCCGGCCAGACATGGCACTGTACACCTGTAATCCCAGCACTCGAGAGGCTGAGGCAGGGGGATCATCATGAGTCTGAGGCCAGTCTGGGTTACACACTGAACTATGTCTCAGGAAAAAAAAAAGGCCATTTTCTTTTATCACATATATGATCAGAGTGAGGAGAATTATTAAGTGTAGTTATCCTTCAATTCTCCAAAACTCACTAACTCTTCATTTGTTCTGATGATTAACAAATCTACTTCTGTGAGCTGCCTGGAGTGACACAGGCCTATAGTCCCAGCTACTGGGGAGGCCGAGGCAGAAAGATCTCAAATTTGAGGCCAGTCTGCTCACTTGAGTGAGATCTTGTCCTGAAATAAAAGAATAAAAAGGACTGGGATTATAGCTCAGGTGTAGAATGAACCTGGGTTTGATCAGAGTGCTGCAAATCAATCGTCAATCAATCATTGGTAGCATCCCTAGGAAAATAAGAGGTTATATTCATAATGTAATCCCGCCATTAGTGAATGATGTTTTGGGGATTCCCTCCCCTCCACTGAATCTAGTACCGTCCTGCTGACCCACATTCCTAGTACTTTCACTAAGTCACTCAGCTGCTCACTTGTTCAGCCTGGCCTCCAATTTAAGAGTCTCCTGTCTCAGCCTCCTGGATGGTTGACATTTGACTTCCTTTTTAAAAAATGTTGTTTTGCTTTTGTTTTCCTGGGCCAGGCTCTCACTGTGCAGTTCAGTCTGGCCTGAACTAACTATGTAGGCCAGGCTGGCCTCGAACTCGAGGCAATGATCCTGCCCCAGACTCCCGAGTGCTGAGTTTACAGTCATGTAACACAATGCCCAGCTGACATTTGATTTAATGTTATGGCAAGGATAATATCAATTCACTATTTATAAATATCTAATAAGAACACCCAGAGTCATTTATTTTAAGCAGCAAGAGTTAAAGTGCTCATTGAGTAGACATTTTGAAGTCAAGTAAATCAAGTAGATTTTGGGGAAAACTGTTTTCAGTTTCTTTTTTCCCTTCCTTAGGGCTAGGGCTCGAACCCTGTGCCTTGCATACAGCAGGCAATCTGCTCTACTGCTGAGCTCCACCTCCCTGGTTCCCTAAATTGCATTTCCTTCATAGTCATTAAGAGTATCCACAGGAACACTGTGATGATTCGTTTTGCTAAAATATTCCTGACGAAGACAGGCAAGGTTTTCATTTAAACCCTCACCTTGTAAGCACAAGCTCTGTACATGTTAGGCTTCTCTTTTCTGTGATGCTGGGGTTCAAACCCCAGTCTGGCCTGTGCACTGCACTGCCCTCGTTGGTGTTGGAAGAGGTCTACGGTGAAACGTCGCCCATTTGTTTCTTGTTACCATGAAGCCTACCATCCTGACCCCCTAGTGGCTTTACATTACCAAACCTTCTCTTCTATTTCTATTAGTCCACATTTGCAGTCCATAATGGTTACATTCACCGTGGGGAGTTCTACATGTGTGTATGTGATGCATCTTAATTCTTCTCATGTGCTGTTCCCTTTCTTTCCCTTTCCCACTTTGCAAAATCTTAAAAGAATCCCCCTTCAGGCACAGTGTAGAAGACTTGTGTCCAGTAGGAATATCAAGGAACATTTTGTTTTTAAAATTTGAAGTAAGGAGCTAATGAGATATTGAATAGGTATTTATATTAGAAAAATTAAGCCAGGTGTGGTGGTGCATGCCTGTGATCCCTGCACTCAGAAGACCGAGGCAGGGGGTTGCCACGAGTTCGAGGCCAGCCCAGGCTACCTAGTGAGTTCAAAGCCAGCCTGAACTACAGAGCAAGACCCTGTCATAAATAAGCAAATCAAAACAAAAAAATGGAAGACTTTTTTTTTCTTTTGAAGCTTGTTTCAGGATATTTCCAGATGTTTGTCATTAGATATTGAAAAGGAAGAGAGAACAGTGTAGATGGTTATAAGGAGGCTCAGGTCAAGGTCTGACTTTATACAGTTAATTTATTACAAAGAATTAAATATTTGAGGTTGGAGGATCACTTATGCCCAGGAGTTTGAGACCAGCCTGGGAAACAAAGTAAAGCCTCACCTCAGAAAACAAATAAACAAGCTGAACCTGGTGGCAAAGGACAATCCCTCTGGTGGCTGAGGCAGAAGGATCACAAGTTCAAGCCCAGTCTGAGCTACATAGTAAGACCCTAACTCGAAAAAGGAAAAGAAAAGAAGCCTGTGATGTTTCATTCAAAAACAAGATCTAGTTGTATGCAGCTAACCCTAAATAATAAGAGAATGGGAATGAGTCCCTTGACAGATGTCCACTTTCTCTGCGAATAATTTCTCTTCCTTCCTTCCTTCCTTTTTCTTTCTCTTTCTTTCTTTCTTCCTTCCTTCCTCTCTCCCTTTCTTTTTCTCTTTCTTTTTTTTTTTCTGAGACAGAGTGTTGGCCTTGAACTCACTATATAGCTCAGACTGGCCTTGAGCTCATGCTAAGCCTCCTGCCTTAGCCTTCCCAGGGTGGGGATAACAGTATGTGCCACCAGATGCAGCTATTTTTTATTTTGTATTTTGAGACAGGGACTCTCTAAGTCACTGTATAGCCCAAGCTAGCCTCCCGCATCAGCCTCCCGAGAGCTGAGATTACAGGTGTGTGCCACCACACCTGGCCTCTCTGCTAGTAATTTCTGATTATTCTCTCCATTAAACTTGCTGTCACCTAAGCCTTGGGCTGAGATCATCAAATCCTTGAGTTCAGATGTGGAAACAGGTGGCCACAAGCAGTAGAAGTTAAAATTGATTCCGTGTTCCAGCAAGTGTGGCCCTTCATAGAGTCCCATTGATTTGAGATTCAGGGTCACTTTCATTAACCCTGATGGGATGTGCATTAGCTTTATTTATTAACTAATTTACACAACGGTGCACACAGACCTTCTGTGGTACTTTCTTAGATTGCCGAGTGTCATGGTATGTGGCTTCCTGAGTGTCTCCTGGAGTAAAAACGCTGCCCTTGGGCCCTAGGACACTGATAGCTTACCAGTGTGGACGCTCAGTGCCCTTCACCCTCTAAACCTAATTTATTTTATTGATGTAAATTGTACATGAATCATACTGATTGATTTGAAGCATAATTATATCATGAGCACTTTACTAGTATTAAACAATGAGCTGGGCATGGTGGTGCATGCCTGTGATCCCAACACTGGGGTGACTGAGGCAGGAGGATCACCATGAGTTCGAGGCCAGCCTGGGCTACATAGTGAGCTGAAGGTCAGTCTGAACTACATAGCCAGACCCTGTGTCAGGAAAGCAAAAAAAAAAAAAAAAAAAAATGGGAGCTGGGGACTTAGCTCAGTGGTTAGAGTGCTTGGCTAGCGATCACAAGGCCCTGAGTTCGCTCCCCAGCAGCAAAGGAAAAAAGTGTGGTGCTTTTTAGAAATTGCATTCATGGCCAAGTGTGGTGGCATACGCCTGTAATCCTAGCTACTCAGGAGGCTGACACAGGAGAATCGCAAGTTTGAGGCTAGCATCAGCAACATAGCAAGGCCATCTCTCAAAATAAAAAAAATTTTTTTGGGTGCCAGGGATTGAACTCAGAGCCTTACACTTGCTAGGCAAGCACTCTAACCACTGAGCTAAATCCCCAGCCACTCAAAATAAAAATTTTTAAGGATTGAGGATTTAGCTCAGTGGTTAGAGTGCTTAGACAAGTGCAAGGCCCTGAGTTCCATCCCCAGCACCCCCCAAAAAAAATTTTTTTAAGGACTAGGATGTAGCTCAGTGTGAAGTTCAATTCCCAGGACCACAAAAGTCAATAAATAATAGAACTACATTCGTACATTCCAGGGGGCCCGAGTCTGTAATAGAAATGCAAGGCGCTCTGAGAAATGTTGGGCTCTCCTGTGTGTGTGGCTGATGGGAATTTAAATAAGTGCAGCTGCTGAGAATATAGTTTGGACAGAACTCAGAAAGTGGGCCTTGGTGGTGCGTGCTTGTGATCCCAGCACTCTGGCCCTGGGTTCAGTTCCCAGTACCTCCAGAAAAGAAAGAGGAGGAGGAGCACCCAGCAGCAGTTGGATGTAGTGACACACACTTTTTTAATCCCAGCAGTCTGGGAGGCTGAAGCAGGAGGATTGTAAATTTGAGCCCAGCTGGGCAAGTTAGTGACTTACAGAGAGCCCTGTCTCAAAATAAATGAAGAAGGTCTGGGGATGTAGCCAAGTGCTGAGGCCCTGGGTTCAAGCCTCAGTGCTACACAAACAAAACAGTTAAGCACACGCCTGAAATTTCAGCACCCTGCCAGGCTGAGGCAGGAGACAGAGATAGAAAGTAAGACAACTCAACAGGGTCTGAGGAAGGTGAATGAGGCGTTATTATTTAAGGGGTAGAGCTGATGTTTGGGAGGCTGAAGTAGCCCTGAAAATGGACAGTGGTGATGGTTTTACAGTGCAGTGAACATGCTTAATGCCACTGAATTGTACACTGAAAATAGTTAAAATTGTAAATTTTAGGTTGATATGTGTTTTACCACAATTCTAAAAAGTGGAATAAGATATAAAGCTAAAATGTATCCATTTTGAGTCAGGTGTGATGGTACATGCCTGTAATCCCAGCACTCAGGAGTCTGAGGCAGAAGGATTGCTGGCAGTCCAAGACCAGCCCGGGCTCCGTAATGAGACCCTATCTCAAAAACAAAACAAAAACCAAAAAATACAAAGTATACCCATTTTGTACCTGTTTTCAAATCTTATTGTATTTGGCTTCATTTTTCTTTTCTTGGTTCAATTTTGATTTTATAATTAATACCTCTTTGCACTACATGGTGATTCCATTGCTGGCGGGGAGTCGGCACATGTACACGACGGTCCCGTTTTCCTGCTCGCAGCATGAACGTAGTGTGTTTGCCCTGGTGGGTGAGGTTAGGTCGGAGTCCCTTGGTTTGGCGACACGTGAGTAAGTAAGAGCTGAGAACGCTACATGAATTTACATGAATTCTTTTTTTTACATGAATTTATTAAAATTTTGGCCTTGGGTGGGTGAGAGAGAAGTGGGCGAGAAGGCGGGCTGGGGTGCAGGGGCAGCGGGAAAGCGCTCTGCTCAGCGTGCCCAGGCCCGGGGTCCCTTCCCGGGCACCGAACGGTGACCTGGGAACCACGGCAGGGAAGGAGGCGGGAAGGGAGGGGAGGACACCGGGCCCTCCTGCCCCCGCGCCTTCCCCGGTCCTGCCTGTGGGAATCTGTGCGGGTCCAGCTGCAGGTGGGACCAGCTCTGGCTGCGCAGGCAGGCCAGCCCTGCTGCCGGCCTCGAAGGCGCCTCCGAATCCCGGCCCGCCAGGTGGAGCCGGGCTGGCTCCCTCGCTCCGGCCGCGGTCAAGGCGGCGGTGGCGGTGGCGGGGCCGTCCCGACCGTGTCCGCGCTGCTGCTGGGCAGTGACCTTGACCGAGCAGCCCCCGGCGGCGGCCGCAGCGCGGGCCGACAGGAGTACCCTTCTGGCGCCCGCTCTCCCGGCTCTCCCGGCCGGCAGGTGTCGGCTGCGCCGCCGCTGTCCCGGTGCTCGCCCCCTGCTGGCGTCGCGGGGGAGTCCTGTGCCCGGAGAGGGAGGCCCCGGGTGCCCGCCAGGCTGGGGCGCGGATCCCGGGAGAGGAAGGCCCGCGTGGGAGCAGGCGTCTGCCTTCGGGCCGGGCCGGGATTTCTCCGCGAAACGAAAGTCACCATCGAGAACGTCCCTAGCGAGACCGAAATCTGTTCTCTCTCCCCCTGCCCCTCGGTGGCAAGTGTATTTTGAAAGCTCCACCCCTTCTACTTGTCCTCGTCCTCGTCCTTCTCTTAAGTGGCTCCGTTGTTGTTTTCTAATCCGCCTTTGTCACTGGACATTTATTGACAGAAATCAAATCGGCCGTGTTTCTGGGCAGCGCGCCTGCTGCAGAGAGGTGTGGTTCGCAGGAATGAGACACGCAGCCCAGCAGCTGAGCCTCGCTTGTCCTCACGTAACCTCCCTGCTTTATAAATATCGCCAATATTTCGCCTCGCCTTATAAAGTCAAAATGCACAATACCTTCCAGAGTGTCAGCGAGCCCCGGTGCCCCCCTGGGCTCCGTGACAGCTCCTGTGCGCGGGCAGAGAGCTGTCCCCTCCCCCCGGCGGACCTGCCCTGGCCGCCGCCCAGAGGTGACTAATCGGGGAGACTCCGCCATCGATCCGCCGCCGGTGACCTGGGGGATTCGCTTGCATTGTTTTGGCTGAAGCCTCCTGTGATTTCGCCGCGACCGGATCCTCTGCGGAGAACTCCATGTCACAGCTTGGGGCTGCCTGTGTCCTGTGGTGAGAGCCAGCCGCACAAGAGATCCTTTGTCTAGGAAGGGCTAGGCTGAGAAGATCACTCCGGAGTTGCTAAGCTCTGCGCTGCCATTGGCTGCACCGTGTGGGGCTGTTTTTGCAAAAGGCATGCCCAGCACGTCTACAGTGCTGGCAGGCCGGGGCTGCCTTCAAACACCATGATAATAACACCACGAGCAGTTGCAGAACTGTTCCCTCCCGAGGCTTCCTCTGCAGAAGCAAGATGGCTACCTCGTGGGCTTCGCCGTGAAGAATGCAGAGGCTAATTAAGACAGACTTGCAGGGAAACAAGGGTATTTCCCTCCTTCGTCTTGATGCAAGGTTTTTTTTCAGTGACTTTTCAAGTATACATTTTACATGAGCTCTTTAGGTTCTGCCTAGAAACATGTTGATGCTTTAAAATGGCATAAGTAGTTTTACAGAGAAATAGCCAAAAAATTTTGGGGGGTGGGGATGGGAGCTAATTTTTTTTTTTAATGGAGGCTCATTTTCCATTTTGATTTTTTTTTTTTTTAGGTTATAAAAGAAAACAAGAGGCCCCAGAGGGAAAAGAAGCCCAAAGTTTTAAAGGTAATCAGCTGTTGATTAAATACTATTTAATTTTTTCCATTTTCATATAGTATTTTTCTGTCACTCGAGGTTAAATTTGGACTATACTGGATGTGAATGTTCCCAGATTTTCAATAGATAAATATTTTTCACTCAAATAAAGTGTTTTTCTCTCTCTCTTTTTTATATGTGCTACATAATGTGCATATTAGCATCCTTTATTTTCGACTCCACACAAGTCTGCAGAAGGAAAAGTTTATATGCAAACTGTTGTGAATAAAACATTTTTCTTTCATTTTTCTTTCTAGCTCCCTTTGTAACATCTGCATTTGTGCTCTTGCACCAGTGTGTGTGCTTAAGCTTTTTGGGAGAAAGGTCCTACTTGAAGTTGACAGCTATGATCCATTGTGATTTTAAGAGACCCTCTATTAAATACTATTTTAAAATGTGTGATTCCCCCCCAAAGAAAATGAGGTCCTTAGAGATTTTAAGCTCAATTTAAGATGTTTAAGTCACTGAGACCTTCCAGCCAAATTATAATTGCTTAATCCCAAATTCTCATTATGTCACCTTTAATTTTGACATTCACAGAGCTGTAGGAATAAGCATGTTCTCTTTATTTTCCATAGATTGCCCATGATGAGTATTTAGCAGTAACCTAATTTTGGCTATAAGCTAGTAGCAATCTGTGTTATGAGCTTGTACAGTATTTAGAAGGGTTCATTTAAAAGCCTGTGGCATCACTAAAAGCTCAATGCTAGCTTTCCTCAGGCAAATAGGTGCTTCTGTGCTTAAGATTTCAGGTGGTATATGCCATTAGGAATGTAAGCAACCTTAGCAATCTTGAGTTAGACAACCTACAAGCAATAGCACAACTGGCCTGGACAATTATATTGTATGCTTTTCATTTAAAATATTTGCACCTAATGATTGCTTCTCTCTTGCAAAGAAACTTTTAGCCATCAAAGGGGAACAGCATGTTGAACTATGGCTGTGAATGTGGCAGAATTTTGTCTCATTTGTTCCCCTAATTGTGTAACTTGAATATGTTGACACTGAGAACCAAACCTTGCAATGTCTTCTGGTTTGGTGACCACCATGAGCGTCTGTTTCCTGCCTGTACACAGAATTGCCATATAGAGTTTTCACCAACCAATGAGTACTTATTTAATATTTATTACCCAGTCAGCAGTGTGTTAGGCACAGTGAAATGAATGAAAATGCTTATTACAGATTCTCATGGGGCCTGGACAAATAAATAGTAGTAATTTTCAAGATAATTTAAACCATTTTCCATTTTTCTTCTTCATACCAACCTATCTACCCCTTTTATATTCTTCCCCTCCCCCAGCCATCAAAGTATGTCTTCCAAAGCTGGATTTATATCTTTTGCTATACTTTTTGTATTGGGTATAACCATCTCCAATCTTAAGCCTTTAAGTGAGAAATTGTTTTCATGTTCCTATTGTAAATGGCTCTTCAGTTAGAGGCAGGATGTAGGAGAGAGAAACAGACTACATGTAGAAACTAATAGCCATTAAGCCTGGTGTTACATCTCCTACCTTTGCTAAGAAATAGACCTGGGCTTGGGGGATGCTGTTTATTTTTGTGTTTATTTTGTTAGTCTGTGTGTGTCCTGTCACCTGAAATAAATTTCAGAAGTAAATATCCCATGTGTTGGTTTTGGGAGCCACAGCAGCTGACTGTGGCTGTCTTTTAACTAAGCACTCATGGGTGGCTGGATTCCCTCTGTCCAGAGAGCAGAACTCAATTGCTGCTGACTTTCCATCATCGTTAGTGATTGTCCTGCAAGACTAGGAATATACCCCAAAAGGAAAAATTAATTTTCTAATGTTAGCATTTAACATTTTTAAAAAAATTTGTATTAGATAATATTTTTTCTTCTTTCAAAATAAGTTTTGTTATTCTCCTGCACAGTAGAAATGTTAAGAACATGTAAAGTTCAGCTGGAGGAGATGTAGAATATTATATAACCCAAGAGGAGTTCTAAGTGTGTTTGGGGAGGGTGAGAGAAGAATGAGCAAGCTTTTGCCTTCCAGCTTTATAGGTGAGGACTTGGTCTCAAATGGCCCAACTGGCTGCTGCCTGAGGGCGCTGCTCAGCGCCAGGAACCTACAAGTTAAGGCTCAGCTTCCTTTCATTGCTATCTGTCTTTACACTGGACCTTGTGGCAGAGGGCTTGTCCCTCTCTTTTGATGCTGGGCCCTTAGACCTTCAGTCTCCTGGGTCCCTTTGAGAGGATGGACACTGCGATTTTTCATCCTCGTCATTGATTAGGAAACAGATCAGTGGACAACACAGTGGGAGAGCAGTGTGAATTGGAGGCTTCTTCCATTCTGCTCTGAGGTTGGCGACTGCTGTGTCCAGTTGCGGGACTAAAATTGCAGTGTCTCACATCTCCCCTCTGAAGGGAAACTTCCCTACGTTGACACTCATATTCATTTATTCCATTACTTTAGAATTTCAAGATATGAGCAGTGATCTCAAATCTCTCAGTAGAGTCTTCCCGCTCTCAAGTGCCCATTTCCAAAGCACCAATGACCAGAACGGGCACTGATGGTAGGTGGCAGGGTTGCGTGGGGCAGCTCAGCACAGCTGCCGCTCAAGTCCTGTTGGCAGTTATCAGTTATTGTCACCATAGATGGCAACTTGTGAGCTGGGCCAGGATTGGAGATGTTAGAGCTTCCTCGAGTGTTGACTGGTGGAGGTGCGGGCACGCTTCGGTTCATGGGATGTGAATTTAGGTTTGTAGGCAAGGGACGCAGTTTGCAACTTTCTCTAGGAAGAAACAGTGGTGCAAATATTTTCCCACTTTGTGTGTAGGGCATGGGTGAAGGCGAGTAGGAGGATGTATTATCTTAGTGAAAGCCAATTTTAAGGTATAATTTGTTGGCTTGGATTGTAAGGCTTGGTCCCTGTAGAAAATCAGGTAACACTGTTGGATTTTTGAGCAGAATTTCATAAAGGGATAAGGAAAAAACTAGCAATGGCCAAAGATCCTGGGGCTAAGGGAAGCAGAGTGCCATCTCCAGACCTAGGACTGAAGGGGTGACGGGTGGGGCCAGGAGCTCAGATGGAGGGTACGGGGTGAATGTTTCAGTGTGAAACAGTGAAAGCGCATTGCTGTTAGCACCCCTGATAAACTTTCTCAGACACACTCATCCCATTCTTCTCACCTCTCTGAAGCAGCTCTGGAAGTCTTTTGGGAGTGTCTTTACCCGGTCTGATGAAAATACAGCAAATGTCAGTGCTGAGTGGCATCCAACAGAAAGGCAGGCTGTAAAAACCCGGCATGCCCTCATCCACCATATGCACCTGATCTTTCACCGTGCAACCCCCAGCTCTTCCCCAAAGACAAAAGGACTGTGAGGAGTAAATGTTTCGAGTTGATTCAGGACATTGAGGGCCTTTCAACCTCAAAACTAAAGACACTCAGGAAAGAGGACTTCCAGAACTGCTTCAGAAAGTGGCAAGAACGATGGGATAAGTGGGTTCAAAGTGAGAAGGAGTAATCCCAGGGAGACTAATGGAGATGCATCTTTTACTGTAATGAATTTTTGATCCTATCTTGTAGTTGAATAGAACCATTGGTAGAGGCTTCGGCAGGGAGACATGAGAATCTCATGGACAACTTACTCTTGGATCTCTTGCTGCTTTCCTTGGTTGATCCCAGCCTGAAGTCAGGGAAAAGGAAGTCTGATGAAACACCTCCTGATACATGTGAGCGGGTGTAGAAGGTGGCATGTGGACCTTAGGAGGGTAAATGGAACACATTCAGTATCACTAGTGACAACAGGGATAGTACGGTAGGGTCAAAAAGAGTATTAGAGCCGAATGTGGTGGTACACACTTGTAATCCCAGCGTTCTGGGAGGCTGATGCAAGAGGATTACAAGTCTGAGCCCACCCTGTACAATTTCACAAATTAGTGAGACCCAAAATTAATGAGACCCTGTCTCAAAATAAAAAAGGGCTAGGGGTATAGCTAAAGGTGAAGGCTCTGGGGTCAATCCCCAGTGCTGCAATTAACAAACAAATAAAATAAAAATAAAAAAGAGGCCAGGCATGGTGGCTTATGACTATAATCCCAGCATTTGGGAGGTTGAGACAGGAAGGAAAATTGCTGCCACTATGAGACCAGCCTGGACAACATAGTGAGTTCAAGTCCAGCTTGAATAACATAGTGAGACCCTGTCTCAAAAAACAAACAAACAAACAAACAAAAACCCAAAAAAAACCAGAACCAAGATTATGAAGATGGTAACACTAGATGAGACTGGGTGAAAGTTATATAAGAATTATATACTATTTTTACAACCCACCTGTACATGTAAATCTAAAATCTTTTCACAATGAAAAGTATAGGCATCCTTGGGTGGGTGGGGTTGCACATTCATATTTCTCCCTTGACCACTGTGGGACGTTTTCTAGCTATTTGGTTATAAAATAATCATCACAGTAGTATAGTATTTGGAAGAGCTGGGTGAACAAATATAAAGAAATGTCAGTGGGTATTAAACCAGGAAACTATAGAGGCCAATTGAGAAGAGGAAAAATGAAAACGAAAAAAGTGATGTTGCTGCTGGGTTCGACGCTGGCAGCCCTGCTCTGTTTGTCTGTGCTTCCTTCCTTTCTTGATGATGCTGATAAAGCAAAGAGCAAGTGGTGGGGGTGATGGCAGCGTAGGGCCTGTGTGTCGCTACAGTAGCGGTGGACGGGACACTTGCATGTAGCTGTGCTTACACATCTGCTTGAAGCAAATAAGCCATATGAGAGTTGTGATTTTTTTCATTGTTGTTTTGTTTTGTTTTTTTGAGACAGGGTCTCACTTTGTAGATCAGGCTGGGCTTAAACTCACTGTGTAGCCCAACCTGGAACTCATGGCGATACTCTTGCCTCAGCCTCCTGAGTGCTGGGACTAGAGGTGTGTGCCACCATGCTCAGTTTGTGACTGAGACTGGCATTGTTGTATTCAAAATATTTAGAGCCATTGCCTAGCCTGAATTAAATGCTCCATCCGAGTCCCTTTCTGAATAACATTTAGTAAATATTATTTGAGCACACACCGAATACTGGGGCGGTAATGGTAAACGTTAAGACCAATGTGTTTCCTGCCTTCCAGGAGATTAAATGCTCCTGAGGAAAGTCAAGAGAGAAAAAATGAACACATTACACATTGTGGGAAATGTTTAGAAAGACAGAAACACAAGTGGGGTTCTGGGGAAAACATCATTTAATGAGACGTATTTGGTATCTTTTGAGAACTATTCCCATATTTTGTGCTCGCTTCGGCAGCACATATACTAAAATTGTGAACTATTCCCATATTTTATAAGTTATTATATATATTCATGTTGGTTTAAAAGGAGTAAATAAGATAGATAGAGTTAAGACACCTTGTTTATTTTTAAAACCCAATAAACTACAGGAAATGGAAAATAAGAGTTGCTATAGTTTTTTTGTGTTTCTTTTCTTTTATTCATTTATTTATCGATTTATTTTTTGGTCTGCACACTTAGTTACAACTTTGTTTCAGTTAGCAGAACAAATCATTGGCTCTATGATAGTTTTTTTAAACTGGTGATAATGCAACAGTCTGCTATTTGTAGCAACATGTTGCAAATTTAAAAGAGCCTGTGATCTCAGTTACCTGTGAGAGGACAGAGGACACAAATTCGAGGTTAGACTAGGTAATTTAGTGAGGACCTGTCTCAAAATGAAAAATGGAAAGGCCAGGGGCAGCCAAGTGACACAGTGACCCTAAGCTCCCTCCTGGAACCACAGAGAAGGGGCAGGTTAAATATTAAGCTTGAGCAGTGTGCCCTGGGCCACTTTGATAGAGGGCTTCATCGTGCAGGGCAGATAATCTCAGACTTCTGCGTGTGACGGGCCAGGGGACAGAAACTTGCTGTGGGTGGTAATAGCATCCGTAAGGGGTACACGCTTTATAAACAGACAAACGAACGGTTGGAAGAAGATAATTTCAGAACGCCAGGGAGTCACATAAATTTAATAACTTAGTTTTGTGACTCAACACATGGTCTTTATTTCTCTCATTATGTCATAAACTGGCAGAAACTGTTAGCGACGTGTGCTCCTCCAGCAGTGTTTATTCACACGATCAAAGGCGCACATGGGCTTCTGGTTTGCGCAGCCAGAAACTGCGGCACCGCGTTCTGCCGAGCGACATCCTCCGGGTGTCGGGCTGGGCTCGCTCTTGCATAGCTCCCGCTCATTCATTCACTCGGTTATCACCGGAGCGTGTACGTTTCCAGTAACTCCAGGCGCACGTCCGCTCTGGGATTTCTAGGAACGATCCCAAACAGAATCACAGTGAACAAAAGCCAAGTGGGGTTGGACGGGCTGGAGGAAAATTTCATTCAGGCTACAGAGAAAACAAAAGTATGTGGAAGTCATCTTCTTGTGCACAGAACATATGTTTGTGACTTGAATACTTACACTACACTTATACTTGTTTGTTTTGATGGTACTGGATTCATATTTTGGTTTTGGTTTTGTTTTGGGGGTGTATTTTTTTGTGTGGTTTTTTGTTTTTTTGTTTTGGGGGTTTTTTTGTTTGTTTGTTTGTTTTGTTTTGGTTTTTGGTGCTGGGGATCAAACATAGGGCCTTGTGCTTGCGAGGCAAACACTATAACCACTGAGCTAAATCCCCAGCCCTGTTTTTCTTTTTTGAGATGAGGTCTTGCTATGTAGTTCTGGCTGGTCTTAAACTCACTCACTACATAACCCAGCCTGGCCTTGAACTCCCAGTGATCCTCCTGCCTCAGCCTCCTGAGTGCTGGGGTTACAGGCATGCATCACCACATCTAACACAAAAAGTTTTCAGAGGAAGAGAAGTTTATCTATGTTTAAAGTTTATTGATGTCCCGTGAATTTGATGAACATATAAATTCTTTTTGTAATTCTTGGAAGCCAGATGCTAATGATAAGGATCTTTAGGAACATAATAACTAAATGGTTATTTTAAATATACAGAGTCTGCCAAAAAAGTATATATACCTCAGGAAAAGAAAAACTCGTGTAAATATTTTAACACTAAATTTATTGAGACATCATGAGGTTAATACAAGTTACCTCTGGCCTCTACAATTACAAAAGATGCTCAAAGTCGTGACCATCAGTTTCCAGACATTCATTCGTTAGTACAGAGAACTGCCGCGGGCGGTATGTATACTTTTTTTTTTTTTTTGGCAGATTCTGTATCTGTCTCCTCACATGTGTGCATTTAATTTTAAGTATGGAGTGTACATGTACCTATATGAAATTAAATCATCGTGAAGCTGAAAGAATTAATTAAAATGTTTAGAGCAAAATAAAAGATAGATGATAGGAAACAGGGAGATAGATCTTTTGCAAACTGGAAGTGAATCTAGAGATGAGGGGATAAAAAGAATTTAGATGTGGGGGGCTGGGGATTTAGCTCAGTGATTAGAGTGCTTGCCTTGCAAGCACAAGGGCCTGAGTTTGATCCCCAGCACCACAAAAAAAAAAAAAATTTAGATGTGCTATGTGCATATATCAACTCCCTACAGTAAGTGTAACTCTTATGTAGTACAAACGTGTACTAATAAAAATATACTTTTTTTTAGTGCCGGGGATCCAACTCACGGCCTTGTGCTTGCATTCTAATCACTGAGCTAATCCCTAATAAAAATATAAACAACTAATGAAAACAACATTTAATCAGCCTGGCACATAACAATCGAACAAAAGTGATGTTATATCTATTGGTGTATGTTACTAAAATATTAAAGGACCTTTCATAAATATGTACTTGCTAGCAGTTTATTGACTTAATTGCCTTTTAAAGAAATATCAACCTATATGCCCCCCAAAATCACTTTTTCTTTCCATTTCAAATGTCACTTCTAAAAAAAAAAAAGTCACTTCTGCTTCTACAAATTTGTACTTTTTTTTTTTTTTTTCTTTTTTGAGACAGGATCTCTGTAGTTCAGGCTGGCCTCGAACTCAGGGTGATCCTCCTGCCCCAGCTTCCTGAGTGCTGGGATTACAGGCATCGGTTTTGTTTGTTTGTTTTGTTTTGTTTTGTTTTGTTTTTTTCAGGCATCGTTTTTAAATTTCAACTATGCTTCTTTTTTGGGTGCCAACAGCAACAAAAGGAAGGCGTGAATTCAGGGGAATTCAACTGAACTATCTGAGACCCATTATCTGTGACATGGAAATAGTAAAGAACCCACAGGATGGCTGGTAGATTATCAAATTTACTGAACTTACCCCATTTATAGTGGCTGTTCAGTACATGTTGCTATCATCATCGTTACTGTTCTTGTTATGATTATTAGGTAAAATAGAAGTTTTGTAAACTATCGAAGTGCTTAGATTTTGGGGTCACCTTTCTTACTCCCTCTACTCCACTGTAACCCTTTTCAGTGGAAGAGCAGCATTCACTGTGTCTTTGAGAATAACGTGGCCTGAAGTGCGGTCAGGTCACCCCTTCAGCAGACAATGAGTTAATGGATAGAATGTGCCAGGCACAGTTAGTGAGGTGGAGCCCTAGAAGTTTATGTGCTGGCCAGGCATGGGAGTGAATACCTGGGAGTCTCAGCTGCTCTGGAGGCTGAGGCAGGACAGTCAGTTTGAGGCTAGTTTAGGCAGTATAGGGAGACCCTGTCTCAAAAAAAAAAAAAATAGACTGGTATTAGTTCAAATTAAAACAGAGTGTCCAGGCATGGTAATACACATCTGTATCTCAGCATTTGGGAGGCTGAGGCAGGAGGATTTCTGTGAGTTCAAGGCCAGCCTGGACTATATAGCGAGACAGTCTCAAAAAACAACCAAAAAAAAGAATGTTAGTGTAATGATGCTAGGAGAAAGTACACGTATGCTACCTTTGATAGTCTCTGTAATGAATTGCTCTGAAAATCAGGGTACACATCCAGTACAGTACATTTATTTTAATGTAATTACTTAATTTTTCTTTAACGTTTTACTCAGAAAAATCCACACTTAGAGAAAAGTTTTAAAAATACATGGAACATCAGTATGTTTTTGTATATATCCCCCTGCCCCCCAAAATCTTGACATTTCACCTGTAAACATTCTAGCATGTCTGTTCTAAGAACGAGAATGTTCTACAGAATCACAGTACAAATATCACACCAAGGATATTGAATATTGATGCCCTTTCGTATCATACGCTATACTGCCCCCCTCTTTTAATACTGCCCATTTTAAATACACTGAAATTGGCCGGGCGTGGTGGCACATACCTGTAATTCCAGTGCTTGGGAGGTTGAAGCAAGAGGATCACCTCAATTTCAAGCCCAGCCTGAGCTACATAGCAAGACCCTGCCTGAAAAAAACAAAATTAGTAAATAAATACACTTACATTCCCTTCACACTGCTCCCTTCCTAATGCTTTCTTCCTGATCCAGCATCCATCCTAGGTTGTGTCTTGCATTTGGTAGACATCCTCTCTCTCTCTCCCTCTCTCTCTCTGTCTCTCTCTGTCTCTCTCTCTCCTAGATGTTGAAGCCAGGGCCTTTGCACTGACTCTCATCCCCAGCTCTTTTTATTTTTTTCTTTTGAGACAGGGTCTCCCAAAGTCAAGAAGCTCTCCAGGCAGGCTAGGACTTTGCATCCTTCTGCCTCAGCCTCTGACTGCTCAGGGGAAAGTTGTGAGCCATCACACCTGTAGACATCATGTCTCTGGTCTCTTCTGTCGCCTTCCCACTCCAGTGAGTGGGTAAGGGTGCGCTTGTCTTTTTTGTGGCAATACTGGGGATTGAACCTAGGAAGTGCTAAGCTACACCCCGGCTCCTTTGATTGGATCTGAGGCAGGCTGTCACTAGGGTGTTCTGGCTGCCTCTGGTTGGCTGGTCCTGCTCCGGCCTCAGGAGTCCTGGGGTCCCAGCTCGCTGTCCATCCGCGGGAGCTGCCAGGGTCCCTGCAGGAGAAGGTGCTCGGGCTCCGCATCCCATTAGAGGGTGTCAGCAGGCTGGCCAAGCAGGAGGCAGCAGGGTCCACACAGAGATGAAGCTGACCGCCGCGTCCACGCTGGTGGGGTCGGGGCAGGTGGTGAAGGGCACCCTACTCCTCGCCTGGCCACGGGAAGAGAGGGCAGAATGGAGCAGTGATAGTTACCAGGCCGGGGGAAACAGTGATGAAGACAGTCCTGAAGTGCGGGTTTTGGTGAATTTTAGAAGAATATTTGCTGATTAAAATAAAAGCCGGTTTGCAGAGGTCAGTGTGTCCCCAACCCTGTGAGATGCAATTTCTGCGTTCCTTGAACAGACGGTGTGCAAAACTGCAGCTTGAGGCTTCGCGTCCGAAATTTAATCCGGCAGGCCTGGGCTTATTTAAAGCCTCTGACATTCGATCACTCACTGAAACAAATTAGAACCATCAGGATTCAAAGTCACCTGGGCCACGTTCCTCAAGATACAATGCATTACGACAAATGGTAAGGTTATAATGCACACGTTGGCAGTCTGATTACCTCTCAGTATAATTTCTAGGGAAAAATTGCCAAGATTAGTTTGATCATGGCCAGGGGAGTAAAAGTCTATAAATAATATGTGTTCCTGGTTTGATGTTTCAGTCAGAAAACTCAGTCTTATTCATTACCTAAGAAATATGTAACTGCATCCTGTCCTCCCACTTCTTTCTCAGGTCTCAAAAAAATACATCCAGTTCAGGCTCCCCTTGAACTTACTATGTAGCCAAGGCTGGCCTTAAACTTGAGCCAGTCTTCCTGCCTCAGCCTCCCAAGTGCTGAGATTACAGGCGTGCACCACCGAGGCCTGTTTCTCCCTACACATACAGTGGGGCAGAGATTGAACCCAGGACCTTATGTATGTTAGGCAACTTCTGCAGTCTTCAACTACATTCCCAGTTCTTTTTTGAGGGGGTGCTGGGGATTGAACTCAGGGCCTTGTGCTTTCTAGGCAAGTGCTCTACCACTGAGCTAAATCCCCAGCCCCTTTCCAGTCCTTTTTATTTTGAGACAAGGTCTTACTGAGTTGCCCAGGTTGACCTCAAACTTGGTATCCCCCTGCCTCAGCCTCCTGAGTAGTTGGAATCACAGGCGTGCACTACCACATCTGGCTGTGGAGTTTATTTATTTTAACCAAAATACTCTATTTTGTACTGTATTATGTTTAGGCGCTACTTTTGAGCGTAGAAATAGCAAATGTCTTCAGTTTTAAAGAGCAGATTAAGTAAAACTTTTAAGTAAAAATGAAAGATATCTGTGGCTCTAATGTCTTGTAGTGAAATGGTTAACTTTGGTTAAGAAAGTGGACTCAGGTTACTGTACATCAGACTGCAGGCATCATACTTGCGGTATTGAAGAAAAGGAGGTATTGGTGAAGGCGCAGGTAGACAGAATTCCAAAAGAATGTGAGATAGACTTCATTCCTTCTTTATCTCACCTTTTCCTGCTCTTGTCTTCCCACAATCTTATCTTACCAGGAATTTTGCACAAAGAATGAAGCCCAATTCTGAGAAACTCAGAGAACAAAGTAAAAGAAGATAACTGATCAGTCAGTGACAACCTACTCTTGCAGTCTAGGGCTAATACCTTTGAAGAGAAGCAGAAAGATGTGCGGTGCTGATAGGAAAGAAATACCATCAAATGTCAAGCAGGGCACACACGAGAAACAGACCCACACGTGTTACCTTATTAACTTTCAGTGAAATTTATAGCCTATTGTACCCGCAGCGAAGATACACTTCAATCCATAAGTCAGACGAATGCAAATTAATCGCTATGCTTTAAAAGAAAATTTAGTGAACTCACTTAAAAATAGTCATTTTAAATTATAAAAATAACATTCTAGCCACGCATGATGGCGCACACCTGTAATCCCAACTCTTGGAGGCAGAGGCAAGAAAATGACAAGTTTGAGCCCCACCTGGGCAACTTAGGAGTAGAGTGAGACCTTGTCTCAAAATAAAAAATTTAAAAACACACTGAGGATGGAGCTCAGGGCAAAGGCCCTGAGTTCAATCCCCAGTATCCCAGTATCGCTAATAATAATAATAAATTTTCTTTTTCTTTTCTTTTTTTTTTTTTTCCAGTGCTGGGGATCGAACTCAGGGCCTTGTGCTTGCAATGCGAGCACTCTAACCACTGAGCTAAATCCCCAGCCCAGAAATTTTCAAAACCACTCGAGAAAGAAAGGAAGATAAAAATGTGCAGAGGAGAAGTCAGCCTTGCCTGTGTCCCGTGTCCCTCCTCCAGCTCCTTACTCTGGTGCCCTGAGCACACACTGACAGCTGCAGGCACCTGCTCTTCAGACCCCCGCTGTGCGTGCACAGGGCTAGGCCTGCACTTGTCCCCTCACAATACAGATGGACAGAGCAACTTGTTCTGTTTTAATGACAGCGTTGTTATTTACGTTGAATTTTTATTGTGGATTGAAAAATTGTTGCATATACTTAAGGGGATTCACGGGTACAATGTTCACTAATTAAACAAGACTAATTACCCTCCATCACTTCAAATACTTATCTTTGTGGCGAGAACATTGCAAATTTCCTCTTCTTTTGAAATGTACAGTGCACTGTGGGTTGGGGATCTAGCTCAGTGGTAAGAGTGCTAGCAAGCAAGCACAAGGCCCTGAGTTTGGTTCCCAGCACCAAAAAAAAAAAAAAAAAAAGAAAGAAAGAAAGAAATATACAGTGCACTAATACTATACTAGCTATATCCATGCTGGGGTGCAGACAGTATTATATTTTTGGAGTGTACTTCACAGTGAAATATTTGCACTATAACTGTATTATTAAAGCCAGTTTTGATGAACACATAGCAAACCCCCAATCTGTAACCTGGCATTCTTCCAGCTCTTCCTGGTCAATTATTCCCTCTCTGAGTAGAGGTCTGATTTCTATCACCACCTCCATAGGTTAGTTTGTCTCCTATACCTTTTTCCACTAATGGAATCATACAGATTACACTGTTTTGTGTCTTGCATCTTTCACTCAAAATTAGATGGATAGAGCTGGGGATTAAGGCAAGCTCAATGGTTAGATTGCTTGCCTTGCAAGCGCAAGGCCCTGAGTTCAATCCTGAGCACAAAAAAAAAAAAAAAAAAAAAAAAATTAGATGGATAATCAATAGAAATATCCTTGTTTTTTTGTTTGTGGCACTGGGAATTGAACATAGGCACTTAGCATGGAGCCATATCTCTAGCCTTTTTTTTTTTTCTTAATTTGAGAAAGGGTTTTGGTAAATTGCACATGTTAGATTCAAATTTTCAATTCTGCTTCAGCCTCCCAAAGTGCTGACATTATAGACATGTATCACCTTCCTGACTCCTCAGTAAGAATGTCCTTAGAGTAGCTTTATTGTTTTGTTTTTGCTTTTTGAGACAGGGTCTCACTATGTAGTTCAGGCTGGCCTTGAACGTGTGGTGATCCTCCTGCTTCAGCCTCGTGAATGCTGGAATTACAGGTGTCTGCCACCGTGCCCACTTGTAAACCTACTCTATTTTATTTACCCATTCACAAGTTGATGATCATTTGATGTTTTCCTCCGTTTTTTTGGCTGTAGTCATTCACTACAGGTTTTTGGGTGGATATGTTTTCATTTTTCCTCAGTACCTACCCAGGAATAGAATTACTTGGCTCATATGTTAACTCAGTTTACCATTTTTTTAAATCCTTTTTTATTAGTACCTGTTTGTGACACATAATGATACATCACCTTGGGAAACTGGCACATGGGCAAACTATGTAACGTTCAGGAGAACCGCTGTACTTGCCAAAGCACCACCCCACTAGGCATTGCTATGGCAACACCCTGGTACACGTCCTCCACCTCCTGGCTAAGATGCTTGTTAACGTCCATCTTAAAACATAGCCCTCTGGGCGGGTGGGAAAAGCAGCACCTCCTGTGGCTAGTGATGTTTAACGTCTTTATATGCACCTGTTAGACATTCCTATGTTGTCTACTGTATTAACTTTTAAATTTGCGTTAGTACCCATTTGCAGTACATCATGACTGCGGTGATTGTAGGGTCCATGTGTATAACACATCTTAATTCTTTTTACTTCCCTTCCCCTCCCGTCCCCTCCTTCCTCCTGGACATTCCTATGTCTATTTTTTTTGTTTTGATTTTTTGAAACAGTGTCTTACTATGTTGACCAGGTTGACCTCAAACTTGTGGCAATCCTCCTGCCTCAGCCTCCTGAGTGTTGGGTATAACAGGTGTGTGCCCTATTCCCTTTTTAATTGAGCTATTTTTTTTTTCTTCTCTCTGTCTCTCTCTCTCTTTTTTTCCAATACTGGAAATTGAATCCAGAGCTTTCATACTGAGCTATATCCCCAGCACATTTTGTTTTTTATTTTAAGACAGTGTCTCACTAAGTTGCTAGAATCCAGTCTGAGCTCAAATTTTTCATCATCCTGCCTTGGCCTCCTGGAATGCTGGGATTGTAAGTGTGAACCACCATGCCCAGCTCCTATTAGACTTTTTAGTGTTGACTTACAAGCCCCTTTTTTGATGACTGACTTGCCCTTTTCCCCCATTCTGTAGGTTCCCTTTTTCTCAAGGGGTGGTGTGTCCCTGCTGCCAGGCTGTGGTACCTCCCACGCAGTCTCACTATAGACAGTGCTCTTTGCAGCACAAGGCTTTTGAATCTGTAGATAGATTTATATCTGGGTTTTCTTCTAAGTAATTTGTAGTTTAGCAGTTCCTGTACAGTCTTTGCTACATTCTAAGTTAATTTTCTTTTGTTTTTTGTTTTTTGGTTTTTGGTTTTTTGGTTTTTGTTTTTGGTGCTGGGGATTGAACTCAGGCTCTTGCACTTGCTAGGCAAGTGCTCTACCACTTGAGCTAAATCCCCAGCCCAACCCCTGCTTTGGTGTTTTTGAGACAGGGTCTCTCTGTAGTCCAGGCTGGCCTTGAACTTGACCCTCCTGCCTCAGCCTCCTATTTGCTGGGGCTACAGGCGTATACCACCTAAATTCATTTTTTCCTTAAAGTGTAATATAGGAGTCTAGCTTCTTTCTTTTGCCTATGAATGTCCAGTTTCCCATCACTTCATTGAAAAGGCTGTTCTTTTTCCACTGAATTGTCTTAGCATGCAGAACAATAATTTTGGGATGCATTCGCGTTGTTTCATATGTCAATCATTTGTTCGTTTTTGTGGCCAAGAAGTATCCACTCTGTTTATCCATTCTCTTGTTGATGGACTTTTGAATTGTCTCCAAGTAATGTGTATCATGAATAAAGCTGCATAAACGTTTTTACCCAGGGCTTTGTGTGCATGTCACGTGCATGTTGCCATTTCTCTTGGAATTGCTGAGCCTAGCATGGGTGTTTAAGAATCTCTACCACCAATTGTGAGAGCTTTAATATCTTTTCAAACATGTTGTTTTGGCAATGTTTTCATTTATTCATTCTAGTGATAGCTACATTCATTTTATTTATTTGTTCATTTGTTTGTTTTAGTTTTGAGACAGGGTCTCACTGTGTGGTTCAGGCTGGCCTTGAATTCACTGTGTAGCCCAGAGTAGTCTCAAACTCATGGCAGTCCTCCTGCCTCAGCTTCCCGAGTGTTGAGATTACAGTGTGCACCACCATGCCCAACTTACATTCATTGTAGTTGTTCCCATTGTGTGGCTCTATCATACCTTTTTAACTTTATTTTTGAATAATAGTCTCACCTAAAATGGTCACATGCAGGGGTTGGGGATTCAACTCAACATGGTACAGTGCTTGCCTAGCAAGCCCAAGGCCCTGAGTTTGATCCCCAGAACCCCTCCCCTCCAAAGTCACATGCATTAATTAGAACAACATTTATTGAAAAACTCTATTATCGGGGCTGGGGATTTAACTTAGTGGTTAGAGTGCTTGCCTAGCAAGTGCAAGGCCCTGAGTTTGAGACCCGGCACCAAAAAGAAAAACTCTGTTAGCCAGGAAAATGAATTAGCTTTGACCTTTTGAGGGTTGTTATCTGTTGTTGACGTAAACATACTTGATTGAATGTAGATTTTTCTAGGGATGTTATATAATCTATGTAAATACAATATTGAACTGTAATAACAGCATTTGGAAGAATAAAGTTGAAATTGTAAAGTGAGGCTTTTTTTTTTTTTTTGAGATTGGGTCCCACTATGTAGTTTGGGCTGGCCTTGAACTCATTATGTAGTCCAGGCTGGCCTCCAGGTCTAAGTGATTTTCCTGCCTCAGCCTCCCAAGTGCTGGGATTACAGGCATGCGCCGCCCCTTCCCAGTTTAAAGTGAGGCTTTGTATTGGTTTGGTTTAGTTTGGTTTTTATTCTAAGATCTTTTGGCAATTTTTGGTGACTATACAAAGAAATCAGAGCCTGACTTGCATTTTTGCATTTGCTCTCCATTTTTGGGTTAACGACTAGACAGAAGATAGGAATTGAACCTCAGGATATTTAACAATACCACACAACAGTTCATGTTCAGTCTGAGGTGTTCCCCTGTCTGATTAAGACAGATGGTGACCTTGACACTGACAGGGTTTGGGAAGAAGAGCCCTAGGATGCTGTCAGTGAGTGTGTGATGGCAGCAGAAATGGAGGGCAGTGCCAGAAAATTTAAAATAAAGAACTAAACCAAGCTGGGCATGGTGCCTCACACCTGTAATCCCAGCGTGTGGGAGGCTGAGGCAGAAGGATTCCTGCAAGTTGTAGGCCAGCGTGAACTGCATAGTGAGCTACATCCACAGCCCATTTTTTTACTTTATTTTGAGACCTTGCAATCTTCCTGCCTCAGCCTCCCACAGAGCTAGGATTTATAGGTGTGTGCCACAAGAAATAATTTTTGAGAGTTTGTTTGGAGGTTCTAGCAGGGGAGCGCAGCTACTTGTATACCCTTGACCGAGGAAACGGTCCTCCTCTATCAGTGGTGGTAGTCCTCTTCCACCAAGCGCGCAGCTTCGGGAGGGACACACATGGAGCAGTGAGGGAAGAAGGGGACACCCGCCTAGCCAGCCAGATCGCCCTCACATCCAAGAAATAATTTTTGAATGTTTAGCCTCTATAATGATTTCAAAAACATCCATTATAATAGGATATCTTTTTTTTTTTCTTCTGAATTTGGAAAGGTGAAGAAACAAGGGAACCTTGAGTTTAAATGGGACTGTCCTAGCACTCCATGCAAACAGCAGCCAGTCCGGTCTTTCTGGAGAGCAGTTTGGATAAAGTCTTAAAAGTGCACACGACCGATCTCTAGTTGGCTGGGATTGTAGTTAACTGGTAGAGCTCTTGACAACACTCGAGGGGCTCTGGTTTGGATCTCTAGCCCTCCAAAACAAAATAAAAACCAAGTATCATTGAGCATCATTGAATACTTTTCAGGGCTGGGGATGTAGCACAGTGGTAAAGTACTTGCTATGCATGGGTGAGGCCCTAGGTTTGATCCTCACAACATCTAAATAGATAAATTTGTAGAAATCTAGAGAGAGGAAGAAGGATTTCAGAATGTGCTCTTTTGCCTGTCACACACCTATAATCCCAGCACTGTGGGAGGCTGAGGCAGGAGGATTGCAAATTCCAGTCCTACCTAGGCAATTGAGTGAGGCTGTCTCAAAAAAGAAAAAGGGCTGTGGGTGTAGCTCAGTGTGAGGCCGTAGGTTTAATCCCCAGTATTGCACCCCCCAAAAAAGAAAAAAGCATTGTTTTAAGTTGGAAAAGAAATCAGGTTGCAAAATGATGTCTAAGGCATATTTGGTTTCTGGTTTTAAACACGGTATAAAGTAGAATGAATATATATATATATGAATTGGGCTGAGTTTGCTTTAGTTTCCACTGAGTAGATGATTGAGGAGTTTTTTTCTCTCTAGTTTTCTTTATCTACATATGTTGGGTTTTAAATTTTTCCTTAAAGAAATTTCAAGCTATAAAGAAAGACACTGTCTACTACTTTAGGATTAAAGAACACAGTAAACACCATATTGAACATTGTAAAATCCATTCCCTATCTATAAAAGTTCTAGTTTTAAAATTGAGCCTTAGAGAAAAAAGGCCTCTAGGCTATGAAAGGTATGAATTTATTTTTTTATTTGGATACCATTTTGAATTTACAAGAATATTGCAAAAAGTATACAAAGAATTTCTTTATACCCATTACCCACCATGGCCAATGCTAACCTCTTTCATATCCTCAATACCAAAGTTAAAACCAGGGTAGTAACATGAATAGAATACAAGATCCCATTCAAATTTGGTCAGTTTCCCCTCTCTGGTCTTCTTGTTTAGTTGTCTTTGATCTTTATGCTCAGGAGGTGTCTTTTGTGCCATTGACACTTTGGAAGAATCCTGGTCAGTCGTTTCGGAGAATTCCACTCACACTGGATTTGTGACATGCTGCCTCGTGGTTAAGTTTAGAGTTTATATGTTTGGCAGCAACCCACTGAAGCAACACGCTCCTTTCTACATATTGCAGCGTGAGATCGCCTAATTTAGTTGACTTGACTCTCTTGGCTTAAATGTCTGCCAGGTTTCTTTGTAAAATCAGTTTCCCTTTGTAGTTAATGGTCATCTTGTGGGAAATACTTGGAGACAATGCAAATCCTGTTCTCTGTCATATTTTCTACTACAGTTTTTAGCTTCCACTCATAACACTTGCTTCCAGCAAGGTTTGGAGTGGTGTGTACTGAACAGTCCCCTTTGAATTTCCACCACGCCATCTTTTCTTTCCTGCTTACTCATTTATTCAGTAGTTTATTGTATCAGTATGAAGACGGGGGATTTAGCTTAGTGATTGGAGTGCTTGCCTAGCAAGCGCAGGGCCCTGAGTTCAATCCGTGGCACCAGAAAAAAAAAAAATGAACACAGATACTTGTTTTATTCTGTGGACTATAGCACATTACTGATGGGTATTGGGAGCATCGAGGAAGACTCCAGGCCTTGTCTGGTTTTTTGCTTTATTTTGTTGTTTTGATAGTGGGGGTTGAACACAGGGTCTTCACACTGAGCTACAACACCAGCCCTTTTTAATTTTGAGTGAGGGTGTCGATAAGTTGGTGATGTTGCCCAGGCTGGGCTTGAACTTGTGAGCCTCCTGCCTCAGCCTCCTGGAATGGAGGCAGCCAGTGTCCAGCTGGTTGGGTTTTTTGTTTGTTTGTTTGATTTTTTGATGCTGCTGGGGACCAAACCCAGAGCCTCCTGCTTCTGAACCACATGCTTTACCACTGAGCTACATCCTCAGCCCAAGAGTGACTGTTTTTGCCTGGCTGTCTCAGGCTCTGCGGGGGAAGCAGAAGGAGACAGCACAGTTTCTGTCACTCTGGGTACCCTGAAGAATCTCATCGCAGGAAGCTTGGGTAGAGTCTGTGCGTGTTCTTGAAGACCTCTTGCAGCTCAGTTCCTCTGAGCGGCTTAAGGAGCGCACAGGTGGCCGCTTCCTGGCCCACGGAGCTGCCGAGCTTGGCGAGTCTTGCAGCGGGGCAAGCTTAGCTCTGGCGTTAGCCGTCACGTTTGTTAGTGAAGTTTGGCGGCCGGCAGGCAGAGGGATGCTGGAGGTCTGTTTGATAGAGCCCATTCCTCAGGTCCGGCTCCTCACATGTAAGCGTAGCTCTGGGTGACTTTTCCACAGAATGAATCAGAGAGATAGATTATTTTGTTTTCTGGTGGTTTTTTCCTAATACCAAGGCGGTTGCTTTGTGATTTGTTGCCTGTATCAGTTCAAATTCCTTATGAGAACTTTTTTCTCTGAATTCCAACCTTGATTTATTTCTCCCAATCCTATCCATACTTTTTATCCAAATTCTATACATACTACTCATTTCTTGCAGTAATCCCAGAAAGCAATTTATTAGGTGTTTTTTTTTTTTCTTTTTTTGAGACAAGGTCTCACTCTGTAATTCAGGCTGGCCTTGAACTCACTATGTAGCCCAGGCTGGCCTGGAACTTGTGACAATCCTCCTGCCTCAGCCTCCCTAGTGCTGGGATCACAGGAGTGTGCCGCTGTGTCTGGCTGCTGAGTTTTTCAGTGAATCGTTAAAGTTAGAATTCTGTCTCGGGTTTGATTTGATTCTGTACCCATCGTGTCCTATTGCTCCTGGCAGAATCCTCTGCTCTGACTACATTTAATCCAGTTTCTCAGCCTCGGGATTGCTCTCCCCCAAGATGATTTCTTTGAATCCATTTTGCAAGTAAAATACCAACAGGCTTTGTAGTAATTGTTCATTATTAACGTCCAAACGCCTAACATCTGGGAGACTTCTGTGCGCTGCAGCCCAGGCTCAGGACAGGCTTCCTGGCAGCCTGCCAGATGGCAGTGCTGGGTCTTTGGGTCAGTTTCTAAGGTGTCACTCATAAGAAAGGCTGGGAAACCACAGCCCCTTCCGGTGTGATCTTTATTTTCATTAAAAGCTTTACACTGAGCTGTGTTGATCTTTACAGCTGTCCTGAGTTGCACGAGTTTAAAATTCAGTGTTCTTTAAAAATAAGTAAATAAAAAAAAAATCCGTGTTCTTTTTTATTGGCTAACACCAATCTTTTGGCAACCATGGAATTCAAAACCTGAACACTTTTTGGGGGGTATGTTTTTATTTTGGCCTTCTTGTCCTCTTTTGACCTTACTGCTTTTGCTTTTTTGGTAGTGATGAGGGTCCCACCCTGCTCTCTGCATATGTGAGGCAAGTGTTGTACATGGAGCTACACTTCAGCCCCGTGTGCTCATTTCTCTATTATGGCTCATGTGTGCAGCAGGAAGCAGACGAAACCAGGTCTGGGAGTCTAGCTTGGGTGCACAGCACTTGCCTCCTGTGTTGAGGCCCTGGGTCCCGTCCTTGGCCCTGCCAAAAATAAAGTGTCTGGTGTGGTGGCACATGCCTATAAGCCCAGCACTTGGAAGATTGAGGCAGGAGGATCGCTGTGAATCCAAGACCAGCCTGGGCTACATAATGACTTCAAGGTCAGCTGCACTACATAGCGAGACCTCATCTCAAAAATCAAAAAAACCAAAGAGAGAGAGAGAGAGAGAGAGAGATGGTGGGGGCAGTATATGCCAGAGGAAGTTCTTTAACATGGGCCTCTGGGGACACTTAAAATCCAAACCAAGCTGGGCATGGTGGTGCATAACTGTAATCCTATTACTCTGGGAGGCTGAGGCAGGAGGATTGCAAGTTTGAAGGCAGCCTGGGCTCCATGAATACTACCTAAATGTATTCGGAAAAGTATTATTGAAACTAAAATTGGGGGTATGTTTTTAAAATTAACAATGAAATGGTGCTAAACAATTTTTATTATAATAATATCTGTGAGGCATTGTCACCATCTAAGTGAAATAGCCTATAATGCATTCTTAAAAATCTAGTTCAATGATATATTCTTCACAAGAGACCCTCCTGAATCCAAGGTAGTTCAGAAAGTTGAAAGGCAAAGGATGGGGGAAAGTGTTCCAGAGAAATGTCAACAAAAATAGGAAGCCTCTAGTGGATTTTGTAAATTTAGTATTTATTGCCATGTGAAAATTTAACCTTGAACCAAAAGCAACAATCTTATCATCTCTTAGTATAAAAACGTAGTTTGAGGGGTTGGGGATTTAGCTCAGTAGTGGCAAGCACAAGGCCCTGAGTTCAACCCCCAGCACCCCTCAAAATGTAATTTTGATGTTAACGCTGTACTATTTATTTATTTATTTAGAGTAGGAAGTTTATTGAGAGAGAAAGAGAGCTCCTGAGAGACAGGAGGGGACTCGAGTAGTTTGCCAACGAGCTCAATTTTCAGGGGATGTTTTATAGAGCACAATCGTGAGGCGGGTACAATGTATGTCAAAACGATGATTAACCAATAATATTACAAGTGTAGTCGCTTAGGTGATATTGATCCCATGGGGAAGAAGGTCACATAGCAAATGAACATGGAAAGAATAAAGACATTCCAGGATGGGGTGGATCTGGAGCTCTTGTTCGCCCACCTAGGTGATTTAGACTTTATCAGATCAGATGAGTGTGATCTTCAGTTTACTGTTTATCCCTCAGCCAGACATGGCTCTGGTCTTTCCATCCTTATCTTGAGGCCTCACCTTCAATGGATGCACCTTCAGCCATAGTTGTTGTGTATGGGCTTGTATATTGACTCCATCGAGGGCCCAGCCCTGTCTGACTGCCTGTAATGTTCCTACCTAATTTAGCTATCTATAATATTCCCCCCTCTGAAGAAGTATCCCTAATTGCAGTTAGGGAAGAACGGGCGAAGTTTCCATCTAGCTGCTTCGAGCTGAGAAGTGTCGGTATCAGGGAGACCTCAGTCAGTGACCTCTGGAGAGCTCATCTGATGGGCCTTGTGTAGAAGTCATGTTGTAGTTTAGCAGTTATGAACTCCCTTCACAAGTCGATTTAGTGGGTCCCAGTGAAAGGAGGCTGGCATATTTGTAGTTGGTTCCATCTGTATGATCACTTGAAGCTTGGCATCCTGTAGGTGAGAATAAACAAATTTTCTAAGAAATTAAAGCATGTATAACCAAAGCATGGCACTAGAATGGAAAGGCAGATTGGAGAAAAGAACCACATCTAGCTATGGTATTGTTTTATGTATCTTTTTGTTGTACTTTTCTGCAGGATGTTTAAGACTAAGTTAAAGTGAGACCTGTGTTAATCAAACTTGGCCTCTTGCTAGTTGTCAAAACTCTGTACTTTTTAAAACTCTGAAAATGGTTTTTTTTTTTTTGTTTTTTTTTGTTTTTTTTTTTTGTGGTGCCGGGGATCGAACTCAGGCCCTTGTGCTTGCAAGGCAAGCACTCTAATCACTGAGCTAAATCCCCAGCCCCTGAAAATGTTTATTTTTAAAATTTTTGTTTGTTTGTTGAGACAGGCTCCTGCTATGTAGATCAGTTCAGGCTGACTTTAAACCCACTATGTAGCCCAGGCTGGCCTCAAACTCCCAGCAATCCTCCTGCCTCTGCCTCCCCAGTGCTGGGATTTCAAGTGTACACCACCACACCCAGCTCTAAAAGGCAAAGGTTTGTAACTCTCCCCTGAGTGCTTCTCTTGATTTTCCTTCCAGACTTGCCAAGGTGAACTCGTGCCTCAAAAAACAATCAAAGCCTGCTACCCAGATAGAGGAAGACCAGAGTGCTAGCGCAGGGAGGGGAAGTGGAAATTGTGCATATGGGGGGGTGGCTGACCAGGGAGTCAGCCTTGTGACCCTTAGGTCCTGAGACAATCTTGCAGAGCATAAGAAAACACTAGCACAAATTCACCTAAAAGAATGTTTCCTAACCAGTCCTGCCATACATAAAGTTTCTGGTCCAGTTCAAGCACAGTGGTACATACCTGTAATACCAGCTCCTTGGGAGGCTGAAGCAGGACGATCTTAAATTGGAGGCCAGCCTCAGTCAGCAATTTAGTGAGTTGTGCTCTCGAAAGAAAAGGGCTAGGGGTGGGGATATAGCTTAGTGGTAGAGGTCTTGCCTAGTAAGTGCAAGGAAGGCCCTGAGTTTGATCGCAGCACCACCACCACGCCCCCAAGAAAGGAAAGGGCTGGGGATGTTATTAAAACACCCTTGGTTCCATCCCATTGCACCATGGAAGATAACTTCTTTTTTTCTTGAAAATTCATGTGTGTGTGCACGTGTTTATCAGGAAGTACAAGGTGTCATGCCTTAAGGTTAACTCTCAACAATGATAGCATCCACACGATCCTGCCATGACTAGAATTCCATACCATTCTCCAGTGTCCAGTCTTAGATTGCCCAGTGCTGCCCCCCATAAAACAATTTCTACCTAGAGGATGCCCCCAAGGATGTCTATCCTTGGGAACCAAAACCCAGGTCCAGGGAGGGTACTGCCAGCCAGCAGGTGTGGCTGGTGGTCTAGTGAGACCATGAGACCTGTGCAGAGAGGGTGAGGATGGAATGTCACCCTTAGCGAGTAAGGCTGGTTGAGAGACACCTGCTCCTTGGTCACCTTTCATCTGGGTTGGGAGGGACAAGTAGTTGATTTGGGGCTGATTAGGGGAGGGCGGGCTGAGTGATTAAAGGCATTCTGGGTTGAAATGGCTGCTTCCGGCAAAGCCACTTAAAGCAGCAGATGACTGCCTGTGGCCAGCTGGGCTTGGGCTGGAGTGGGGATGCGTTCAGTAAAGGGTGGCCAAGGCCAGGAAGTCCAGGGCAGCTAAAAATCACTAGTTTGGCTCCAGGGGCTTTAATCATTCCAGGTTCTCTTACCAAGCCACTCTTGAGTCCTTATGGGGCGGTTTTTTGTTGTTGTTGTTATTGTTTTTGTTGTTTGTTTTCCCTTCCTCCAGACCAGAGGGAGCCTCTGGTTTTCTAAACCCCGCAGGTAAAGTGGACCCGTACCAGGTGCAGGGCACAGCCTCAGGGAGTGCTGTTTGCATTGTGTGATTCTTGCAATTTAAGTCCTGCAAACTAAGAAACTGTAATTTTGTTTCATTTTAATTGATTTAAATTTTAAAACTGCAACAATGCAAAATATTTTTTGTGTGAAATATACACTCATCGTTTAAAATAGCTACATCTTTAATGGTTGGAAGTGTAGCATCTGGTTTCTGGTGTATTCAGTAGAAATTATACCATGAATGTCACAGATAGAGGCCAGCCTGGCTACAGAGTGTAGTGTCAAGACAGTTTAACTGAATTGCCTGGGCTGGTTTGAATTTATGATCTTCCTCTCTCAGCCTCCCAGAGCGCGAGGATCACAGGTGTGCACCACCACGCCCATCTGGAATTTGGCCTGGGAACATTCTGAGATTCCTGGGTGTTTGGTGGATATTGAGATTATAGCTTGGAGCTATGGTTGCATTTTAATTGTCTGGTGAAGATATCCAGTTGGTGGTTGAGTTTGGACTTTAGGAAACAGATTATTTTGTTCCATGCAGTACATGAGATCTAACCCAGGGCCTCAGGCCGAGCTGTATCTGCAGCCCTTCTTAAATTTCTTTCTTAGTTTGGAGACAGGGTCTCGCCAAGTCTCCCAGGCTGGACTTGAGCTCGAGATCCTCCTGCCTCAGACTCCCAGCGCTGGGTCCTGGGTGTGCATCACTACGGCTGCTGGGAAAGAGATCCCTGGATGTGGGACCCGCAGGTAGCAAACAGGGTCTGGGGGTGGCAGGCCTGAGGGAGGGCGAAGGACGCAGAGGAGCGAGCAAGGCCAGCTGCAGCACGGCTGGAGAGCTAGAGGGAGAACCCCATAGGAGTGAGCAGCATGGAGAGAAATCCATGAATGCTGGCGGTTCAGACGTTGGGAGTCCCGGGCAGCTGCGGGTCATGGTGGGGACAGACGTCTAAATGCATTGGACTGACAGCACAGCGGGACTTGATTCCCGCAGGGCAGCAGTGGACTGCTTCTGAGCCTTCTGTTTGCGTAAGGACTGAGGTCCTCGCAGGCTGAGGGGAAGAAGGACCAGGAGGGGACGGAAGGTTTAGAGATCTGGAGACTGCCTGGCTCCGGAGAGCTGTCTGATGCCCTTGCGGGACCGTGCATGCACACACGTGCGCGTGCACACACCGCACAACATCGTCAGCAGCGCAGGGACAGGTGGCAGGTGCTCAGGGCTTTCAGAAGGCCCAGGCGGAACCAGGCCTTGCTTTGTCTCTTTGAGGAGAAGCACGGGAGAAACTACCCGGAGACGCTGCACCACTTGGGCGCTATGTTCAAACCTCCCCGGTGCCGGTGGGGTTAGCAATGAGCTGGTTATCTGATGGCCTTTGGGGTGGAATTAGCAAGGCCCGAGGTTATCTCAAGTCCCAGGGGAGACTCCAGGGTGACATGACAGAGACCAAAGCTCAGGGAAGACAGGTGTCACCAGAGGACGGCTCTGCAGAAGTCTTGGGGTGCAACTTGGGGTCCGGAATTGGAGCTCGGGAGTCAGAACCAGCCAACCTCGAACACGAGGCATGTCCCAGACTCAATCCCCAGCACTGCCAGCCAGAACAACAAAATTCAGGTCTTCATAGCCTGCCTTGCATCCATCATGAGTCTTCAGTATGGATGAATATAAAGTGGATTAGTGAAACTACCTTGATTGAAATTGTCAGATTGAATTTGGTAATCTGTAATTTATATGTTTTAATTTCTTTTTTGGGTTTAAAAATTAATATGGCAGTCAGGGGTGGTGGTGCATGCCTGAAATCCCAGTACTTGAGAAGCTGAGGCAGGAGGATCACCACGAGTTTGAGGCCACCCTGGGCTACATAATGAGACTCTGTCTCAAAACACAGACAACAACCACCAAAACCAAACAAAAAAACAAAAAACAAACCAAAAAATTAATGAGGCAGTTCACATTGGCATATTATTTAACACCAACAAATTTTCCCTAGATCTTAGTCTCCTAACTATATGAAATTGAAATTTGAGGGGAAAGTTAGCAGAAAGAGTGTGTCGGAGTTATCTAGAATTGAGGCAAATCGTAGTCCAAGGAAAACTTGAATCCCAAATAAGCTTTGCCCACATCCCATAGGACTGAACCCTAAACTGCCTTTGCTTACTAAACTACATTTGCTTACTTTCCTCCAAAGCTTGGTGTGAGCCCAGTACAAACATGTTGCTTTTGGAAATAAAATGAGGCTATTTTGAATAGCAATTCTGTACTGCCACAGACAGAAGAATAAAGGCCGGCAGGTAGCTTCAGAAAGATAACTCCCTCCATCTAGGACAAGAAACCACTGAAGGAATGGTGTTCTTTTGACCTTCTACAGACCCGTGGTGACCGTAGTTAGCCCTCAGTAAGTGTTAGTAACTGATGGAATGTGCTGTAAATGTTAATACCTGTCGTTTGCTCCTGAATCTGTCTTTACCTGTAGCATAGTCCCTGGGGGATAAACACCAGCCTTGGAAGAGGTCTTTGTTTGAGGCCCGCTGTCCAGACTGGACTGGACTGAGCTGAATCCAAAGCCTCCTTATCAGGAGAATGCATATACCCTCCCCAAAGTCCAAGCATAAATACTAGCTCTTTATAAATATTTGTAGTTATGGACACTAGTACTATTAGGCTTTTTTATATACTGAAGGGTTTATAAAAAGAAAGAACTATGTAATATACACTTTTTCCTTTGAATTTTTTATTTCCATACATGTTGAGATCCATTTCAGCCATGGTGTTGCATGCCTGTAATCCCAGCACTTGGGAGGCTGAGGCAGGAGGGTCACTCCAAGTTCGAGGTCAGTCTGAACTACATAACGAGACCCTGTCTCAAAAAAAAAAAAAAATCCAACCAAAAAAAAAAGAGTGTTTGAACAGGGCTATGAGCAAACTGAGGCACACAAAAGCTTCATAGTGCAAGGACTTGTTCTAGCCACATGGCTGGTTAAGCAAGGCGCTGTCGAATTGCAGCCAAACATACATTCTTTTTTGTTTTGGTTTGGTTTTTTAATAAATACAAACTCTTGTATTGCAGAAGGCTCTGCTGTAGGTCACTGTACCCAAAGAGCTTTTGTTTAGGTTTTTTCGGGGGGGGGGGTTGGGGTTTTTTTAGTGCTGGGGATCAAACTCGGCCTCGTGCTTGCTAAGCAAACACTCTAACCACTGAGTTAAATCCCCAGCCCCTGGTTTGGTGTTTTCTTTCTTTCTTTTTTTTTTCTTTTTTCCCTAGTTTGGTTTTTTTGAGAGAGTCTCACTATGTAGCCCAGTCTGGCCTCAAACTAGGAGTGATCCTCCTGCCTCTGCCTCCCAAGTGCGGGAATTACAGGGGTGCAACACCATATTTGTCCAAGCATGTGTTCTTAAAAAATATATGCAATAGGCTGGAGATGTAGTTCTGTGTAGAGTACTGGTCTGGCGAGTAGAACTCTGGGTTCAAACCCCAGCGTGCTCCCTGCCCCAAACATACCGAGGTACAGTGTGTAGATACTGACAATGATGTATGAAACAGTGTGCTGAAAGGCAGACAGAATACTTGGAGCTCTTCAGTGGGCTATTGATGATCAGTTTGGGTGGGATTGTTCATGACAACTGGGAAGAATGCAAACACGACAATCAGGTTGCCAAAATAAGACATTGTTTAGTACAACAAGGTTCAGAAAAGTTTTTTCTGTAAAGGAATAGCAAATAAATATTGTGGGTTTTGTGGGCTGTACATCTCTGTCACAAGTATTACTGTTGTATTAAGCAAGAGACCACAGATAATTTGCAAACAAATTAGTGTGGTTGTGTTCCAAATAGCACACTATTTATGGATGCTAATATGTGACTTTCATATAAACTCTACATTACACACACACACACACAGACAATATATAAGAACAAATGCCTAATGTGGTGGTAGACACCTATAATCTTAGCACTCTGGGAGGCTGAGGCAGGAGAATCCCAAATCCTAGCCTCACCTGGGCAATTTAGTGAGATTCTGTCTTCACAAAATAAAAAATAAAAATGGCTAGAGATGTAGCTCAGTGCACAGACCCTGAGTTCATTTAATAGCCAGAATCAGAGGGGGTTAAAAAATAAGTCTGATGATAGTGGGAAAATATTCACAACACATGTAAAAGGTTGCGATTCTTTTTTTTTTTTTTTGTGGTGCCGGGGATCGAACTCAGGCCCTTGTGCTTACAAGGCAAGCACTCTAATCACTGAGCTAAATCCCCAGCCTAGGTTGCGATTCTTAACGTGAACTGAGTGAGTGCAACCTAATCATCTTTTTGTTTGTTTGTTTGTTTATGCTGAGTACCGAACTCAGAGCTTTGTGCTTGCTAGACAGGCACTGTAACCACTGAACTAAATCCCAGCCTTTGTTTAATTTTAAACAGCTTTCCATGTGAAGGAATACTTTTGTCCAAAAAATTTTAAAATTTCATTAAAAAATAGTATGCTTGTCTCATCTGGAATTGTTACAACTCTTTGTGTTGAAATTATCTGTTGCTTTTGTTGCTGAGGCTGGGGCCACATTTTCCTGTGTGTGTGTGTGTGTGTGTGTGTGTGTGTGTGTGTGTGTGTGTGTGCGTGTGTGGTACTAGGGATTGAACACAGGACCTCATGCATGCCAGGCAAACGCTGTACCACTGAGCTACCCTCCACTCCCTCCCAGCCCTTTTTTATTTGATTTTGACTTTGATGCGCGGTCTCCTTATTTTGCCTGGGCTCAAACTTGCCCTCCTGCTGCCTTCACCTCCTGGGGTGATGGGATTACATTGTGCACCACCCCATCCAGTTTATGTCATTATTAAACGACTGATCCTTTATTTTTAGAAATGTCAGGTTTTTTGTTTTGGGTTTTGGTTTGCAGTAATGGGGATTGAACCCTGAGAGTGCTGAACTATATCCTGAGCCTTTTTTTTTTGTTGTTGTTCTTTAGTTTTGAGATAGGGTGTCCCGAAATTGCCCACGCTGGTCACAATGTTGCAGTCCTCCTGCCTCAGCCTCCCAAGTAGCTGAGATTACCGGTACCTGCTGGCTTAACCAGCTAGTTGGCTAATTTTTGTATCTATTCAATGTGTTGAAAATTATTATTCCCCTCTCCTCTTTGGTGCTGGGGACCAAACCCAGGGCCTTCGCATGTGGAGGGAGCACCACCCTGAACTCCACCCCAGTCCTCTTGCTTTTGTCATATTAAAACAGGCCTTTTGTACTGTTTCCTTTTTACAAACTCCTGGACCTTAATTTCATATTTATTTTTAGAGGTTATTAATAATATACATAAAGAAAACAATACACATGATAATTACATATTTGGATGAATTTTGACAAAAATGGAAATATCTCTGTAACTTGTAACTGTTCAAGAAATGAAAAGAGCAACAGGTATCTTTTCTAGGATTTTTAGATGTTTATCCAATTGGGTAACACTCCCATATTTTACATTCTCAATGTAATCGTTGCCCTCCTCGACTCTGATTTGTTCTTTATCAATCCTCTTGTTTCTTCTTTCTCTCTTTCTCTCTCTCTCTCTTTCTTTCTTTTTTCCTTCCTTCCTTCCTTCTTTCTCTTTTCTTTCTTGTGCTGGGGATTGCACTCTAACCACTGAGCTAAATCCCCAACCCCGCTCTAGGCTTTTCTATGGAGTCAGTTGTGTTTTTCTCATTTAACCAGAAGGCTTCTAATTTTTTTTGTTTGTGGTGATGGGGATTGAACCCAGGGCCTCCTGCTCAGAAAGCCGGTGCTCTGCTATCGAGCTGTATTCTCGCCTCTTTTCTAGTTTTTGATATTTCTGTATTTCTATCTTCTGTTTCCAGGGCCGTGTTAACAGCTGTGCAGAGGCATGGAGACACGCACACACACAAACACACACACAGAGCATATGCAAATGATGTTTTACAGTGTGTAACCCTTGTAGAAAGGTTATTCTGCTATTTACTGCTAAAGGCAGTGGAAATACCTCTATCATCTCAATTTCTGTGGTAGCCTCATGGGTACAGGGCCTCTTTTTGGGGAGATGAGAATGTTCTGGAATTAGATAGTGGCAATAGTCATACAACATTTCACATGTACTGAAAAACTACGGAATTTTATGCTTTTAAATGTTAAAATGATGCATTTTATGTTATTTGATCTTTTTTGTTTGTTTTCTTTTTTCTGGGTTTGGTTTGGTTTGGTTTTTTTGAGATAGAGTCTTGCTTTGTGTTCAGGCTTGCCTCAAACTAGCAGTAATCCTCCTGCCTCAGCCTCCCAAGTGCAGGGATCGCAGGCACGTGCCACCATGCTCAGCTGTCTGTTTTTTGAGACACAGTCTTGCTACGTAGTTCAGGCTGGCCTTGAACTTGCAGCAGTCCTCCTGCCTCAGCCTCCTGAGTGCTAGGGTTACAGGCATGTGCCATCACATCCAGCTGGCTAAATTTTTAAAAATGTATTACAGTAAAAGACACATTGTTCTGATTCTTCATCAAAATATTCCCCCTTACTTCAAAAACACTTATTCCACTGTTCTTGCCACTTTCTGAAGCAGTTCTGGAAGTCTTCTTTCCTGCATGTCTTTTCATGGCTGCTTTAAAATTCCAAATTGACTCAAAATGTTTATAGTATGGAAATTTATGTCAAATAAAAACATTACAGTGCGTCCTCATCCACCTTTTTAACTGGCTCTGGTATCATATGCCTTCTTCATTTTGGCTCTTACTGAAAGTCAGAATGACCATAAAAAGTAAGTTTTTTGAATAAGCATGTTCAAGAGTAGGCGAGGGCAGCATTTTTAAGACAGTTAATGGCAATGGGGCTTTTTTTTTTCTCGGCATGGTGGTGCACATGTGTAATCCTAGCACTCAGGAGGCTGAGGCAGGAGGATCACCACAAGTTCAAGGTGAGCCTGAACTACATAGTGAGTTCAGGGCCAGTGGTTTTTTTTTTTTTTTTTTTTTTTTTTTTTTTTTTTTTTTTTTTTTTTTTTTTTTTTTTTTTTTTTTTTTTTTTTTTTTTTGTGGTGCCGGGGATCGAACTCAGGCCCTTGTGCTTGCAAGGCAAGCACTCTAATCACTGAGCTAAATCCCCAGCCCCAAGGGCCAGTTTGAACTACTTAGTGAAACCCTGTCTCAAAAGGCACACACATGGGGGTTGGGGATTTAGCTCAGTGGTAGAGCACTTATCTAGCAAGCACAAGGCCCTGAGTTCGATCTCCCGAACTCCTCCCCCAAAACACACACACATACACAAAAGCTAAAAAAAAAAATTCACCATATTTGTTATCATGCCCCTACATGCACATTTTATCACCCAGCACTTCCACTCCACCAGCATATGTGTGTGTGTGTTCACCAAAATATAGCACTAAGATGCTACAGCCACATACTTAGAGTAGCTAAAAACTAAAAATAAGTGAAAGCTCTATCGCAGTAGAGTAGATTAACCATAAGTTGATTCTCACTATAGAAATCACCATACATTAGTGGAACACAATGGGCCTGTTTCATGACTATCATTTCCAGAGAAAGAAGTCAGTTAGGGAAATTTTGAAAATAAGCATGAGAAACCTATGATGTCACCAGGTGCGGTGGCACACATCTTTAATCCCAGCACTGTGGAGGCTGAGGCAGGAGGATCGCTGTGAGTTTGAGGCCAGCCTGAACTACATAGTAAGACCCTGTCTCAAAAACAAACACCCCCCCATAAACAAATAACCTATGATGTCAGATTCTGGGACAGTGGTTATCACCTATGCACCAAATGACACCAGAACAGAAGAGTTCATGCTTGGGATCCGGGTACCTAGGTGTTTGCTTTGAGAAAATTCAACGAACTGTATACTTAGGATTTTTACCCCGTGTGTGTGCTGCACTTCAATAGTTTGTGTTTAAATGGTAGATATTGCCTATTTAACAATTCCAATGTAAAAATATTGCCCAGGCATGGTGGCACACACCTGCAATTCCAGCAGTCGGGAAACTGAAGCAGGAGGATGGCCGAGAGTTCGAGGCCAGCCTGGACTACATAGTGAGGCACCATCTTGAAAATCAAGCACAACAAAAAAACTTTTTAAGTTAACTTGGGAAAACAAATGAATATGCCAAAGTAGCAGTATTTATAGGATTTGAATAGCTTCTCGTTCTCATTTTCCTTTAATTCTGTACTCTACTTTTTGGTATTTTTTGAATTCTCTGAAAATATCAAATGCTAAAAATCCAGTGTTTTAGGTTGTATCCACAAAGTCTTCACCTTCAATTGCTACTCAGTTGTAGTTTCTATGACTCTTGTTTGGATATTTAAGTAGGTAAGTGATCTCTGAATCTATTTTACAGACAGATTTTAACAACAAACCAGTAAATGGCCTCAAGTCAGAATCCATGGAATACAGTAGCGGTGGTCATGGGGAAGAACAAAGATTGGAATTGAACACACGTCCCCTGGAAAATGTGACGAAAAATGAAGAAAGCATGACAGGAATTGAGGTGGAGAAGTGGACGCAAAACAAGAAATCTCATTTAACCGAGCACCTCAATGGAGATTTGAGTGCAAATGTCACCGAAGCTGAAAAATCGAAACAGTCTGAAGATGACAAGAAACAAACCAAACCTCCAAAATTGTTTGCACAAACAGTAAGAAACGGCATTAAAAATGTTCCCTGTCTGTCAGCTGAAGCAGACGCGCCCTTCAACAAATTCAGTATTGAAGAATTTGGCAAGGCATTGGGCAACCATCCCTACCAACTCCTGAAAGACACCACGAACCACAGTGACACCATGAGCTCCACCGTGTCCAGTACGAGCTGTGATCCTCTCAAGGGCAAGAGGAACGTCTTTGTCTTTCAAAAGCCTGGCTTCAATTGTAAACCTGAAGACTCTCCAAACTTAAACAGTCAGACCGGCACGCACAGTGAAGGCAACCAGCCCAAAACTCTGGATGGCAGAACAAGAAAAGACACCAAGGATGGCTCCCCGGTGCAGCCAACGCTCCTGTCCCTCATGAAAGACAGGAGGTTGACGCTGGAGCAAGTGGTGGCCATTGAGGCCCTGACTCAGCTCTCGGAAGCCCCATCAGAGAACTCCTCACCATCCAAGTCAGAGAAGGAGGAAGAAACAGCTCAGAGAACAGCCAGTTTGCTCAACAGCTGCAAAGCCATCCTCTGTTCCGTGAGAAAAGACCTCCGAGACTCTGACTTCCCCAGAGAACCGCAGAGCATGCCTCACTGTCCCTCCTTAGAAAAGCAAAGTTCGCGCCCCGCAGCGGTGTTCAACGGCCAGAACACTCTACCCAAGCCACAGATTGGCCCTGTTACCAACCAGGCACCCCTCAAGCCACTTGAACATTCAAAAGTCAAAAATTCAATATCTTTTTTAATACCAAAATCAAATTCATTGAAAACTGATACTAGTAAGAGTGTCGTGGTCGGGAGAACTGGTCTTCATGATGGTTCTCAGAATTCGCATCATTTGTCACCAAGAAGTAATAAATTGGGCTATTCTAGCCAATCGCTGGGCAGCAGTGAAAATTTGAATTCAAAAGAAGACCCCTCAAGTCAGGATGCATCTTACAGCCAAATTGAGGAAGATGTTGCAACACAATTAACACAACTTGCATCTATGATTAAACGCAACTATATAAAAGCAGAGGACAAGAATGCTGAGAGTCCACCAAACCTTGCTGCCCATAATGCACAGCAAAAACATAGTCAGGAGAAGGGTATAGTGCCCCAGAAACCACCTTCAAGTGTGCAAAGCAATCACGGTTTATTGTTAGTGAAGCAAAAGAGCATAACCCAGAAAAGGGCAAAGTCCACCCCCGCAAGAGATCGGCGGAAGAAGAAGCTCCCAGTGATAAGACGTCAAGAAAATGATCAGAAGCGGCAGGAGCAGATGTCGTATGAGTACAGTAAGTTACACGACATTTGGATCGCATCCAAATTTCAAAGGTTTGGTCAGTTTGGTCCGCATGATTTTCCTCTTCTGTTGGGAAAAATTCCTCCCTTTTCCAAAGTTTTGAAACCACTGGCTCAAGCCAGTACCACCCTACAACACAAAAAATTATTTCCTCCCCTCAGTCAGATCAAATTTGAGCGCAATCCTGAATTAGCGCAGGAGAAGACGGTGAAGGTTGAACCACTGGATTCCCTTCCGGTGTTTCACGTCGAGACCGAATCTCACGGGCAGGTGTGTGCAGAAGAAGCCCACAATCCTCAGGTACAGGCAGCAGTGAACGGCAACGCGAAAGCTCAGCCCTTGGCCCGGCCCACCTGTCCTCCCGCCCAGTGCGCTGCCCCGGTGGCCGGCAGCGACCGAGCTGGGTTTCCGCAGGATGCCCACGAGCACCTGGCGCCGCAGAGCCCGCCCGGGACCCCCTTGCCGGACCCCGCGCAGATTCTCAGGAACGTGAATGTGGTCAGCTCGGGCGGAATTACAGTCATTTCCACCAAAAGCGAAGAGGAAATTTGTTCTCCTGGTGTTGGAGCATCCGAGTTTTCCCCTGTAGACAGTGCACAGAAGAGTTTTCACGACTATGCCATGAAGTTCCTTACTAATCCCGCCAAAAACCTAGTGGCTGCGACGAAAGATTCAGAAGTGCCAGCCTGCGAATGTCCCGGTAAGTGCTTGTGTGGATTTCTTCTTTCACCTGCACAAATTGGTGCACTTCGTGACAGAATCAAGTTCTGATTCATCTTTTGTGGTATTTTTGCCCCATTCTTGTTCTAGCTAAGACGGACTAAGTAATTCTGTACCCATTTTTCTGTTGGACCTTTATTCGTTCTGCTCAGAAAAATGGAAATTTCAGCTCATAATTTGGAAAAACAAAGGTAAACTTTTTCTGGTGGAAAATAATGAATAATGCTGATTTGTCTCAGAGCCGGAATGCCTCAAGTTGTGTACTGTTATAGAATGAACTCCCTTAATATGTCATTATATTTGTTCTCCCTGATTGTGAAAGAATTTCAAGATCTAAGGATTTTATTAAAAAATGTTTCCCTGTGAGATAGAAAATGCAGAGAAAATGTAAAACATATGCACAGTTTAGCAAATAACCATAGACAGTATCTGCAATTTCCATACCAGAGCCAGAATGAATTTTTTTCTTACAGCGTCTAGAGCTTCTATATTGTACAATAGCAAAAGTGTTAAGAAATTCTGTAATCTTAGTTAAAAGAACTCCATAGTCTTGGTTAAGGAATTTATAAATCTTTCTGAATTTTACTGTATTTTAACAAATTTGTAAATATTACTTTACTATTTCAGCTGGGCATGGTGGTGCACACCTATGATCCCAGCACTCAGGAGGCCGAAGCAGGAGAATCACCATGAGTTTGAGGCCAGTGTGGGCTACATAGTGAGCTCGAGGCCAGCCTGAACTACATAGTGAGACCCTGTCTGAAATACATACATACATATATATACATACATATTTCAACAAAACAACAGATAGGTTTGTGTTAATAGATGAGTTGTGGACTGATTTCTAACCAAAAGTATTTATATGTTTTGTGCTTCAGGAGTTATTGAAAGAAGACATACAGAACTAACAACTAGTTTTATCGTTGTGTTAAAAGCCCTGAGAAAATCTTGCCAGGGTGAAGAGTCTCACTCAGGCAGTTTTTAGGAGAAACTTGCTCATTATCTGATACATGAACCCTGAATTCAGATCCCGTACTGATTAGTCACTGGCTGTGTTTAAATCTCATGTCCAGTGCTCAGCTATAAGAGAAAAATCTGTTGACTCTAACATATCTGTTAAAAAAAAAAAAAGGGAGATGAAATAGATTGTGTAATTAAAGTTTGTGAAGTGGCTCGAAGCCTCTTATTTCAGCTATTAGACAATTAGTACAGAATTTGTAAAATAACCTGTTTTACTTTAAATAGGCTTAGTTACTCAAATATTCTCACTTAACGTATGTCCCAAATCACAAAAACTCAAGCTTTGATTTGAATAAGAGCTGGTCTTTTTGCAGTAGAAGGTTCATTAGTACCTTCCAGAATGGGCAGTTAAAGGATAGTTTGGGAGGGTACATATTTACTGTTTTTGTTTTTTAACCACAGTAGAAAAATTGTGAAGTATAGTGCTAACTTTCAGTTCTTGCTGTCTAAAGTACATTCATATTATTTCCAAAGTCACGTCTTTCAGTTCCTCTGCTCCTCAGTTACCACACACCACAGAGTTTGACAAACTCTGCATGTCAGGCACCAAGGACTGGCCCCTGGGGAGGGATCTCGACATTGGGAAAATGAGTTCTAGGTCAGGGATAGAAGTCGGGAACAAGGATAACAGCTTTTACCACACGTCTTGCACTTCGCACCTTTGACTTGCTATGTACAGGGGAGTGCTGATTAGCCCTGGTTTACAAATGAGGAGACTGAGGCACAGATGTTCACAACCGCCACCCTCTGTTGCTTCCAAATGCTGAAGTCTACCTAGACAGAAGAGCAACTGCATGAAATCACAGCACTCTGGGAAGCTGAGGCAAGAGGATCACAAGTTTGAGCCCAGCCTGGGAGATTTAGCGAGAATCTGCCTCAAAATTGAAAAAAGGGTTGCGGATGCAGCTCAGTGCAGAGGCCCAGGGTTCAATCCCCATTTACCCCACCACCACCAAATAAAAGACTCCTTCCTGGTAACCAGTCCCAGTGTGCAGGAGCTAGGACATCCAGGTTCCAAGCTGATCAGATTTCTGTAATATACCTGGAACTGTTTTATACACTGTCTGTTATGTGTCCTCCTTTAATCATGTGCTCATGTGTAGGAGAGGAAAGACAGCAATTAAAAAAGATACCTAGAAATATCTCCCCCCCCCCATAGGAGCCTCATACCTGAGGATCAAGGCCTTCTGGGGAGTCCATTGTGTTCTAGCAAAACAGTAGTAGAGTGCTGCCTTGGTGTTCCTCAAGGTAGCGCTGTGGGTGTTGGTTCTCTGCAGGGGGCTGCCCGGGGCGGGGTGGTGACTCCCACACTCCCGGCCCCTGCCCCCTAGGTGCCAGCAGTAGCACACACATAGCCCACCACGCTGTCACAACCGGAAAAGGCCTGGAGGTGCTGCGAGACGTCCCCTAGGTTAAGATCTCCCCAGCTGCGCAGCACCAGTATTAACGACTGCCGCTGTGCGTCGCCAATGATGAGTTAAAAATCTCTTCAATAGCCATTGATTCAGAAGCCTCAGAAATATACAGTACGGTCATTCTCCTTTGTACTGTATTTGATCTCTACTCAGAATGATGAATGAGTTTGTCCTAGATATACTGTGGCCAGAAATGCCTGAAATGCAGATATGCCTCAGTGATTCTAGTTACACAGGATTCTAGGGGGTTAACGGTACTGTTTTCCACGCAGTATGTAATTTGTGCTCACAAAACAGTACAGAAATAATAGACATCTCCCTGTCCCCTTCTCGGAAGCAAAGCCCCTCTTACACTTTTCCATATGAGGAAAAACTACTTCCAGCTTTAATTTTTGTCTCCAGTTGCACAGAACTTAGGTCTTTTTAAACAGTATTTTTGCAACCAGGCGTGGTAGTGCACACCTGGAGTCCCAGCACTCGGGAGGCTGAGGCAGGAGGATTACCATGAGTTCAAGGCCAGCCTGGACTACATAGGAGACCCTGTCTCAAAAAAAAATTTTTTTTTTTTGGTGCTGGGAATCGAACTCAGGGCCTTAAGTTTGCTAAGCAAGCACTCTACCACTGAGCTAAATCCCCAACCCCAACTTTACCTCTTTAACCTAATGAAATAGTAGCTTTTAAAATATTTGCAAATGCCATTGTTTCAATAACTTTCTTGTATTCCACTATATAAACTTACTGTCATTTATTTAACCTTTCACTTTTAGACATATTAAGGTTGCTCTTCTTTTTTGATATTATAGGTAATTGCAACAGAGAACATTCTTGTACATTTACATTATAAGTATATAATTGTGCAAGTGTATAGTAAGATAAATTCTCAACAGTGCAATTTCTGAGCTCAATTTTAGTAGAATTCTGCAGCCAAGCTTTTCATGTCTGTTAGTCTTGGATAACATTTAATTGCACCTCAATTATTACAAAAAATTTTTAAGCAGGAGATAAGAAAATAAACATGACCCATGCCTTAAAATATTTTTTTCTCCTCTGATTCTTGGAGGTAGGATTAGGAGTAGAAAGACAACATTAACTAGTTAAATTCCGGACCTATCATCCTTGACTTTCATTATCAAAGCTATCCAAAACCTTGTCAATATTCATTGTTCTAAATTTTAAAAAATATATAAAAATTTTAAAAAGTAAAAATAGCTGTTCCTTGCCCCTGTGCACTTTTGTATAGTTTTGGGTCTAATAATCTTGTTCCTTCCACAGATCGAGGTATACAAAAAGACAAAGGCCCATATTATACACACCTTGGGGCAGGACCAAGTGTTGCTGCTGTCAGGGAAATCATGGAGAATAGGTGAGGAAATGCGCTTCCCTGTTAAAACCCTCTTTATCGTGGACCTGACGCCATGTAGAGCGAGTCTCTCGGACCATGTGACACGGATGGAAAGAAAGCCTTCACGGGGGTTGGAGATGTAGCTCAGTGGTAAAAGCGCTTGCCTAGCAGGCCCAAAGCCCTGAGTTCGATCCCCAGCACCCAAAAATATAAATACATAAAAAGAAAGCCTTCAGGAGCCAGCCAGCCATGCTCAGGGCTCAGGGGCAGGAATGGCCGCATCCCCCAGAGGCCCCATTACACTCAGCAAGGCTAATCGTCTCTGATCCTCGTAGGATTCTTATGTTTATTTTCTCATGTACTGGTAGAGATCATTTAGATTACCCTGCCAGCGCCCCTGAACCATGCGATCCATTGCTTGTCCTGATGCCAGGCTGTTTTTGAAGAGTGACCTTTAAGGAGAACTAAACCAAACTGGATAACAAAAATATCGGCCACATGAAAGCAAGTTGTTAACAAAAGGGAATTCTGAAAAAAAAAAAAAAAAAAGGGAATCCTGAGGAGTGTTTCATTTTTCAACTTGTGTTCACCTCTATCTCATGTGCACGTAGATGTTATAAGCCACAGTTGTCAAGTGTGGATGGCAATTGATGAGTGTGTTCTTTCCCTGTCTTTTGTACTCAGGTACGGCCAAAAAGGAAAGGCGATAAGGATAGAAAAAGTTGTGTACACGGGCAAAGAAGGAAAAAGCTCTCAGGGCTGTCCAGTCGCTAAGTGGGTAAGTACTTTGTGTTGGTAAATGCTGGTGAATGGACTGATTCCACAGGTTAAGTAATAAATGAAAATGTGGACTAGAGAAATAGCTACTTTTAGGAGGCTGAGACAGGAGGATGGCTGCGAGTTTGAGGCCAGTCTGAGTTACATAGTGAGTTCAAGGCCAGCCTGAACTGCATAGCAAGACCTTGTCTTTAAAAAAAAAAAAAACAAGAAGAAGAAGAAGAAAATAGCCACTCTTAGAGGAGCTAGCAAGGAAGCTATCTCTCTTTGCCTGGGTTTTGGATTTTGGTGCAGGGTTACAGCTTTAGAATGTTTAAATAGGTGTCATTTTTATTTTAAACATTGAAAGAGTATCGTCAAAGATGTTAGGTATTTCTTCTTTTCAAATTTATTTCCCTTGTGTATCTCAGATATACAATTATATAATCTATGATAATAAATTTATTTCTCCTTTTAAAATTCTATACCATCAGTTTCTTCTTTCCTTCACACAAAGCTAGTGAGGCTAACAGTCTGGTTCCCATTTTAGGCTGCTGCGATGGTGCTGTCCTCTCATGTCTGTTGTGGCAAGTCCCTCTAGGTCTCCTCTTGAGCATGGGTCGTGGGGTGGGCATCTCTGGGGAATGACTTTGAACTGGGAATGGTCTGAGCCAGTATGGCAGCAGGAACCTGTGGTCACAGCTATTCAGGATGCTGAGGCGGGAGGATTCCTTGAGGCCAAGATTGCAAGGTCAGCCTGGGCTACAGGGAGCCCATCTCCAAAAGAGAGAGACAGAGATAAGTGACGAAAAGGACTCAAATTTGCAAAATAAAATATCCCCAATGATGTGGAGAGGAGCAGTCCTAAGTAGAGAAATAGCAAGTGCAAAGGTTAAGGACAAGGGTAGGGTTTTTTCTTGTTGTTGTTGTTTTGTTTTTTCTGACGGGCACAATAGTTTGGTTTTTTGATGCGGGGTCTCCCTATGTAGTTCACACAGGCCTTGAACTCAGTATGTAGCCCAGGCCAGCCTCATACTCGCAGAGATCCTTGTACCTCAGTCTCCCAAGTGCTGGGATTGTAGGCATGTAATTCCTGGCACAATAGTTTCTTTTTTTAAATCATACCACAATGATCACGGTGACCAGTATATATTATAATAGCCTTCAAATGATTTTCAGATCATTTGAAAAGCATAGTGCTTATGCAGACTCACGTTTAACAAGCAATAATCAAAACACTTCAGTAATAAAAATTTTGTTTATTAATTATTTTGCAGACAACAAGAGAAAATTACTTTTTAGAGAACAATGTATTTGGAGATGTACTGTGTACATGTAGTAGAAAAGCTGCATCATGTTAAATTAGGCTCTAAGTATTCTAAAATACAAAATCTTGACCAAAATTATGCTAATTTGACCCATATGAAATTACTGTTTAAGGGGCTGGAGATTTAGCTCAGTGATTAGAGTTCTCACCTTGCAAGCACATAGGCCCTGAGTTCAATCCCCGACACCAAAAAAAAAAAAAAAAAAAGAAAAAAGAAATTACTTTTTAGGTAGTAACTGTACTGTTAATTATTCCAATAACATTTTTTTCTTAAGATTTTCTGCAAACTGACCAAAAGAGTTTTTGGTTTCTTTTTGTTTGTTTGTTTGGGTTTTTTTTGTTTTTTTTTTTTGAGGCAAGGTCTTGCTGTGTTGCCCAAGCTGGTCTTGAGCTTGCAGAGGTCCCCCTCCCAAGTGCTGGGATTACAAGCATGCACCACCACATCTGGTCCAAAAGGGTATATTTTTTAAAATAAAGTCAGAGCTGGGCCAAAAAATTGTCAGAATGTAAGCCAGGTGAGGGTTCAAAAATAGACAAATGCCAGATCCTGAATGGTTTTGCAGGCCGTCGTGGAGGGTTGAGGTTTATTCCATGAAGCCTTTGAAACACTGTAGGTGGGAGTGAATTACCAGGTTTCCAAACAGTATCCTGAGGACTTCATTGCTAAAATCTGCGGGAAGGATCTGTTGCTGCTTGACAGTCTCCCACAAAACGCAGCCCAGGTTTCATGGATTAAGACTTCCAAGCAGTTGAGAGAGTGCTGCTGGCCCTGGGTCCCTGCTTAAGCTGGCCCTCTGGACACCTGGCCAGGGCTATAGTGTGGCGCAGGCCCACCCCAGGCACCCTCGCAGGAAGCCAGAGGCTTCTAATGGCTGCTGCCTCACTCCTCATCAGAGGACTTTCCAAATGCTCCTTGCCATGAAGCGTGGTTCCCCAGAAACAGGGCAAAGCGAGAGAGCCTTAGACCCGGTCCTTGGAGATGACCACGTGGGTCGCCCTGCTCGGTGTAGGAAGGGACTGCACGACAGCATAAAACCGTGAGGTGGTGAGCACCGGAGCTCTTAGAGACTGCCACGAAACTCAACATCCATTCTTTGCTTGAAATAATAAGGTAAAAATACTATTTTGGCACAGCGAAAAATATTTTTCTTAGCCCTATCTACCTTAATTTTTATCTTCCCTAAAGGTGTAATGATTTCATTTGTCAATCTTTATTTATGAAATATAATGATGCTATTAAACATGAACATTGCTCTGCCAGTTGTGGTGGCACGTGGCTATAATCCCAGCACGCTGGGAGCCTGAGGCAGGAGGATCACAAGTTTGAATCCAGTCTGGGCAACTTAGTGACTTAGCAAAATCCTATCTCAAAATTTTTAAAAAAATTTTGAAAATGGGCTGGGGATGTCATTCAGTGTGATTCCCCCACTTTCAATCAATACTGTTCATTATGGAATATATCAATGAAAAAGGTCATAAAATATAAGTATACAATTTGTTTATCGTTGTAAAGTGAGTACTACCTGTGAAATAACTACTCATGTAAGAAACACACCACCATTAGATTCCCAGAAGCCTCAGTGATAAATCTCTTATCCTGGCTTCTGTATTTCTCAATAATACAGTTTTGTTTTGCTCTTTTGACTGTTGCCCTTACATAGTCCCTCATTCATTTGCTGAACTAAGTGGCAGGGATTTGTTCCGAGTGTCTGGTCTTGAAAGTTGACGTGGATTCATTAAGCTCTATCTGTCCCTTCCTTCTGGATCCCTTCCTTACTCGCCTTGTAAGTGACAAGAGGCCAAACACCTCATGAGCTGGGAGCCGGCTCTCCTAAGTGACTGACTGACTCAGAGGTGGCTGTGCTAAGTGTGGGATCTGCTGATTTCTCCTTCTTGCCTTTCAAACCTTCCCCACTGTATAATAACAATGACACTCTAATAGAATTGTGATGTGTAGTTTTTTCTTGTTATTTTTGAAATGAAAATAAAGGTGAAATCTGTAACTTAAAGATTTCAGTAGCTACTTTGAGTGTTATTAGGTACAAAAAAGGCACAAATAATGATATTTATTTAGCATTTTCTATGGGGCCAGCATAGCCTTTTTATTTTCTCTTATGCAGTATTTCTTTTCAGGAAAAAATAAAACATCTCAGTATAGAGTAGTACATATCTGTTATTTTTCATACACACACAAAAGAAAACCAGACAGAAGGGATGAAATAAAGCTCTGCTGCTGAGCCATTTTAAATATCTTAATATTAAGGAGCATTCAGTAGTATAATCATGATAACAAAATCAAGCATTGCTATTCCATGACTGTGAAAACAATATAGGATTCATAATTGACATATATATTATAAAAATCATAAGGTTTCCAGCACTCAAGAGGCTGAGGCAAGAAGATTTCCGTGAGTTCAAGGCCAGCCAGAGCTACATAGTGAGACCCTGTCTCCAAAAATAAATCAATCAATAAAAATTAAAAAATAAAAAATCCATAAGGTTAATCAAGAATTATTTTTTGTAGACTTTCCAGGTTATTTTATGTAAAATATATTGTTCACTGCTAGTGCCTGGAGCAGTGTTCAGCTTGGAGTTCTTAATGAATTAGTGTTGAGTAAATGACTATGGGAGTTACAGACATTACATTATCTAATTGAATATTTTGAACTTGAATTACTATCTTGAAATAGGATAGCTGTGCTATTCATGAGTAGCTATTTTCTGAGACAAAAGGAACTTTGAGTAGTTGAGTTCAAAGCCAGATGAATTGTCTAATCCAAATTTGAACCTTGGTAGAAGTTAAATGAAAAAAAAGTGAAGGGATTAGGTCTTTCCATGTTCTACATACTCTTTTTCCTCTTTCTTTCCTCCTTCCTTCCTTTCTTCCTTTCTTTCTTTCTTTTCCCAGTACTGAGGGAGGATTGACACCAAGGCCTCATATATGCTGGGCAAGCGCTCCATCATCAGCCCTTTCCCTTTTTAAATATTATGTTGAGACACGATCATGCCAAATTGTCCAGGTTCTTCTCAAATTTGAGCTTCTCCTGCCTCAGCCTCTGAAGTCCCAAATGGCTGGAATTACAGAAGTGCACTTCCAAGCCTGCCTTCTACATAATCTTCAGGACTTTCCCATCAGATCATTTTCAATGGCACTAGTGCAGTTAAGTCCTATTTGGGGTGGGGGAGAATATGAAGGTCAACCATTTTGAACTAAGGACTCTAATAGACTCTTAACTGGTGGATCACATCATTTCGAATTAACTTTTTATCTTGGGGGGCTGGGGGTTTAGCTTAGTGGTCAGAGTGCTTGCCTCTAAGCACTCTGGCCCTGAGTTCGATCCCTGCACCAAAGAAAAACAAAAACAAAAACCAAAAAAAAATGACTTTTTAATCTTGGATTGTATATGCTCTTCCTTTATATTTGGTATTAAACATTAACCTAAATGAGGATTTTGTGTATATATATATATATATATATTTTTTTTTTCTTTCTTAAATCACCGTGTGCAGACTTATGTTACTAGTAGTGGAATCCTGTCCCACACTATGTTCGTTGGCTACACTTAACTCTTTATTTTTTCTTTATTTTTTCTTTTTGTTTTTTTGACACAAGGTCTTACTATGTAGTCCAGGCTGGCCTCAAATTTAGTGATCTTCCTGCCCCAGCCTCCCAAGTGCTGGGATTACAGGCGTGTGCCTCCATCCCCAGTGCTTGCTCCTCTTTTTGACGGTGGCACACAAAAGACCTGGCAGCAGATTATAACCAGACAGCACAACTTTCTAAACCATTGTAATGTTTGATTCTTCTCCTGACAGTTTCCCTGCCAGGTAGCCGTTCACTCCCACAGAAGTATTAGCCTTTGGCAGAAAGGTGGTCTCTTTCCCCCATCACTTGGAGCCTTCTCCGGGCCTGGTTGTCTTGTCACTTGGGTTTTGGAGGAAAGGGTGAAATCGAGTCTTCTTGCACTTCGCCACCACTCACCCCCCACCCCTGGGGGTGACTGCAGTCGAAAGACTTCAAACCATGCCAGGTCCCAGTTCACAGCTCCCTCTGAAGGGTTGTGTTTGTACAACAGGTGATAGTGAACATACACACATGGATGGTTTCTTTAATGCTCTCACCTGATGTGACTAAGTTTTGGAACGAAGTGTAAATCGGACTGAAGTACCCAAAAATCTTGAAACCTTCTTGCTTTCAGTTGATGATACAGCTCAGTAGTGGAGCTCATGTGTGGCATGCTCAAGGCTCTGAGTACAATCCCCAGAACCCTATTAAAATAAAATTTAAAAAAAAAATCACCAGAACCTAAAAAAATTTTTTTTTTGATTTTTTGTTTTTTGGTTTTTTTGAGACAGGTCTTGCTGTGTAGTTCGGGCTGGCCTTGAACTCACTATGTAGCTGAGGCTGGCCTCAAACTCATGGCGATCCTCCTGCCTCAGCCTGCCAAGTGCTGGGATTACAGGTATGAGCCACCATGCCTGGGCAGCTTGTACTTTTATACAGTTATCAAAGCTGTTCCTTTGTCTCTAGGTTCTGCCTAATCTCTTCTTGCTGTCTTTGTCTTCGGGCCACACCATGGTGCTGCTTGTGTTTGCATACGAATCCAATCCGGCACCTCCTTTTATGTTACCATGACAGCACAGCAAAGATAGGCGTAGCTCCCTGGACTTGTTAGGTGCCTGTGACATCATCTGAATATTAGATCACCATCTACGCTTCAGTGATCAGATTTAGGCAGAGTGCAAGCGGGTGGTGCCAGTGATCAGCAATGTTAAACACTTACCCTTTTTCACTCTTTGCCTTTTTTGGTTTGTGTGTGTGTGTGTGTGTGTGTGTGTGTGTGTGTGTGTGTGCATGTGTGTGCTGGGGATCAAACTCAGGGCCTTGTGCTTGCTAGGCAAGCACTCTAACCATTAAGCTAAATTCCCAGCCCCTTTTTGGGTTTTGTTTTTTGTTTTTTGGGTTTTGTTTTTTTTTTTCTGTAAAACATGGTTTTATTCACTTAAGCCTGTTACCTACTACTGTAACATGACAATTACTATTATGCTAGCTCACTTGATTATAGAGCTCGTTTTTTAAGGAAATCTTTTTCTGTTTGTTATTGGTATGTGTTTATGATGCATAATATTTCCATTCATTTTGGGGAATTGATTTTTGTGTATATTTTCAATTCCCTCTTTTTTCCTCTTCCCTTTCCCCTGAGGGCCCCGTCCCGGGAAAGTCCACCTCCCTGCTTCCTATCATTATTTTCCTTTTTTTTTTTTTCCCCCGGTGCTGGGAATCGAACTCAGACCCTTGTGCCTGCGAGGCAAGCACTCTGACCACTGCGCTAAATCCCTAGCCCGATTGTTCCTTTATTTTACTGTTTATTTCTCTTTGGGATTTCTCATAGGAGAGAAACTGCGATAGCATTTCTGCATCTGGCTTGTTTCTCTTAACATTATGATCTTGATCCATCCATTTTCCTGAGAATGACACTAATTCCATCTTCCTTCCAGCTGATTGCATTCCCCCATATGTGTACACATTTCTTTATCTGATCATCTGCAGGGGGCCCAGCTATCTACAAAGCTATGCTACCCCACACAGCTCTGTTAGAAACGTGATCTGTGGGTGTCGCTCTGGGGGGACAAGGTCAGCTTGAGGATATCCAGGATGGGGGAGATGGGAGATTTCTGTTTCTGGACTTCCGGGGAGTCTCCACACTGGTTTCCACAATGGATATAGTAGTTTACACTCCTGCTGGTCATGTGGAAGGGTTCTTTTCCCCACACCCTCCCGTGTAGCCATTCTGACCAGAGGAAGGTGGGATCTCAGAATGGATTTTTTTTGAGTTTTTGAGACAGGATCTCATTATGTAGCCCAGGGTGGCCATGAACTCACGGTGATCCTCCTGCCTCAGCCTCCCAAGTGCTAGGATTACAGGTGTATGCCACCACACCTGGCTATTGTCATTTTTGTTTCTTTTCATTTATTTGTTTGTCATTTATTTATTTATTTATTTATTTATTTATTGGGTGTGGGGGACTGAACTCAAGGCCTTGTGCTTGCTAGGCAAGCAATCTACCACTGAGCTAAATCCCCAGCCCCTCTTTTCATTCATTCATTCATACATTCATTCATTCATTTATATATTTGTTTATTGGGGTGTGCGGGGGATCAAACTCAGGGCCTTGTGCTTGTTAGGCAAGCACTATACCACTTGAGCTAAATCCTCAACCCCTTTTCTTTATTTTTTATCATATTGTGTATTGTATCTAGAGTCTCATAGTTAAGCCTCATGTTGGAAAGCAGCAGTAAGGTCAACTTTTGTATACTTCACATATCTACAGGTAAACAGTAAGTATTAAAGTAGTGAGACTGATACAATAACCAGAATGCTATGTTTCAACTAAAATAATCATGAAATCTCCCTATCACTGAGGTGGTTAGTGTTTGTAGTTCAAAATTAAATGCCAGCATGCTACTTACTGATACTGACAGACACAGTATTTTTATACGTACAGAACAAGAACATGTATAGATTTCAGGCTCTCCTCTACTGTTTGGACATGGCCACTTAAATAGCTGTTTAGAAGTTGGGCGTGGTGGTACACACCTGTAATTCCAGCACTCAGGGAGGTTGAAGCAGGAGGATCAAGAGTTCTAGCCCAGTCTGGGCAATGTAATGGTTTAGAGTCTGTCTCAACAATTTTTTTTAAAAAAGGACTGGGAGTGTAGTGCAGTGTGAGGGCTCTAGATTCACTCCCCACAGAAGGGGGCTGTTTGGATACCTTGTACTTTTGTATTGTTTGGCTGTATTCCTGTACTATGGCTAGCAGCCAGATCTGTGCACCATCTCACAGTCCTCTCCCAGGCCTTGATTTGTCCTATCCCTGACATAGGAATGTAAGAATACAGTCAAATTCATAGTTCTCTCTCCTGGGAAATTACAGCGGTCATGTGGCTTTTCAGAACAGTCTTCACCAGTTTAGTGTTTTTGTGGTTTTTGGTGCTGGGGATTATTCACTCCAGCACTTTGCCCACAAAACCCACATGCTGTACCACTGAGCTACACCCTGGCCACCTCTACTTTTCGTATGTTTAATAATGAACGGCCTCACACCCCACACCTACCTGAGGTCACGCAGAATGGCCCAGGTTAGGTTGTTTATGGCTCCTCACTATGTAGCCTAGGTGGTTTTAAACTCACAGCAGCCCTCCTGCCTCAGCCTCCCAAGTGCCGGGATTACAGGCATGTGCCACCACAGGCCAACAAAAGTTTTAATGAAGATTTTCTCATTAAATTATAGTATTTGAAATTCTCATAAAATGTAACCACATTGGTTTTCTGTGGGTTTTAAGCATTTACTTAAGAAGTATTTGATGTGGGCCTCCTGTGTACTGAGCTCTGTGCTGTGAGCCAAGTCTCCAGCAGAAAAGTAAACAAACATAAAGTAACTGCTGACACGCATTATATCCTAACTTTGTGCTACTGTAGGAAGTTAGGAAATCTACCACAATGTCCTGACCCAGTAATAACCAGTTTCTGAGGAAAAAAGAGAAAGGAAGAAAGAAGGAAGGAAGGGAAGACAGACAAAGCTTTTACTTTACAAAAAGGAATTTAATAATTCCAGCACTTAGGAGGCTAATGCAGAAGGATCTCCGTGAGTTCAAGGCCAACCTGAACTACATAGTGACAGCCTGTCTCAAAAAACATGAAATAAACAAAATAATCAAAAGAACTAAGGGTTAGGGTTAGAACAGTCAAAAAAATAACCAGTTTCTGAGTTTTTGATTGATCATTTTTGTACTGGGAGTTGAACCCAGGGCCCTCGCACTGAGTTACATCCTCAGCCCTTTTTTTTATTTTGAGAGAAATTCTTGCTAAATATCCCAGATTAGGCACAAGACTCAAATTTGACATCCTCCTGCCTCATCCTCCAGACTGCTGGAATTACAGGCATGTACCACCATGTCTGGCAGTCTATTTTCTTGTTTTTTCATTAATGTTAAGCTCAAGCCATTAATTAATTACAATTCACCTATAGGAGTGCAGCAATTCTCTACTTTCATAGAAATTGTACAGAGTGAATACACTTTTATTTTGAGGGTGCTGGGGATCGAACTCAGGACATTGTGCTTGCTAGGCAAGTACTCTACCACTGAGCTACATCCCCAGTCCCAGAGTGAACACACTCTTAATCAAGATCAAATATTGTTGGCACCTCCAAACTGTTCTTCCTGCACCATCTTGGTCCCTTGCCATGTCTCAGAGCCACCATTCTCCCAGTCTCTAACGTTAAGGATTAATCTTGTTTTACGATTTATTATATAAAGAATTCTTAAAAGTATGTTTGGGGCTGGGGATTTAGCTCAAATGGTAGAGCACTTGCCTAGCAAGAGCAAGGCCCTGAGTTTGATCCCCAGCACCAGAAAAGAAAAAGAGTATTTTTTTCCTTTCTCTTTAACTCAGCCCTGTAATTACAAAATTAATCCACCTTGTGTTTAATTTTAAATCATTCTCCTTGCTAAGTAAGTTCTATTATGTGACTAATTAAAGTATGTTAGGCTATTCTACAGTGATGACATTTTGATTATTTCCAGTTGGGGACAGCTGTGAATCATGCTGATAGCTTCAGGAAATAGAAAAGTGCATTTCTAGTTAGTATGGAACCAGCAGCGGAATTTCTGGATTGTGGACATATGCTCATTTTCAGCTTTTGTTAGTACCAATATTATTCCAAAGTAGTTGCCACTTTTAATTTAACTTTACCTCTTTGGTTTTTGGGAGTTTTTTTGGGGGGGTGCTGGGGATTGAACTCGGGGCCTTGTGCTGACTAGGCAAACGCTCTACCACTTAAGCTAAATCCCCAGCCCCTTTTCTGGTTTTTTGGAATGGGGGGGTCTCACAGTGTAGCCCAGGCTAACCTCAAACTCAGGGTGATCCTCCTGCCTCAACCTCCTGAGTACTGGGATAACAGGCATGCACCGCCACACCTGGCTTAATTATTCTTTAAATATTAGAAATATACAACGTATTAAAGTTCTAGTTTCTCTATATTTTTACCAATACACACTTGATACTTTGTAATTGTATCATTCTAGCAGTTCTGCTGGGTATGTAATGCCTATTCAACTTCTTCTCTGTCTCTTCCTTCCTCCCTCCCTCTCTCTCTGTTTTGGTTTGGTTTTTTTGAGATAGGGTCTCACTGTGTAGTTCAGGGTGGCCTTGAACTCACTGTGTAGCTGAAACTGGCCTTAAACTCCCAGTTATCCTCCTGCCTCAGCCTCCCCAATGCTAGGACTACGGGCCTGCACTACCATGCCTAACTTCTTCAACCTCTTCTGCATGTATATTTTTAAATTATTTTTATGTTGGTAAGAAACACACAGCATAAAAATTACCATCTTAATGTTTTTTTTTCTGGCAGTGTTGGTGGGCAAACTCAGGGCCTCAGGCATGCCAGGCAAGCACTCTGTCATTAAGCTAAAACCCACCCATCCCAGGCATGCGCCACCACGCCTGGCTCCAAATTAACCATTTTTAAACGCAGGAGTCAGTGGTGTGAAGTCTGTATTTAGTGCTGTGAAACAGACCTGGAATTCTTTGTCTTACAAATCTCAACTCTTTCCCCATTACATAACAACTCTGTTTTCCCCATCCCCGATGACCACCACTGTTCCTTCCTTCTTTCTTTCTTTCTTTCTTTCTTTCTTTCTTTCTTTCTTTCTTTTTTGGGGTGCTGGGGATCAGACTTGGGCCTTGTGCTTGCTATTGGCAAGCACTCTACCACTTGAGCTAAATCCCCAACCCGTATACTTTCTGTTCCTATGAATTTGATAGTTATTCTTAGATGAGTGCATTCATGCAATCTTTGTCCTTTTGTGCCTGACTTAATGTTCCCAAGGCTCATCCATGCTGTGCATGTGGCAGAATTAAGGACAAGTCCTATCCCACTGTGTGAATGGACCACATTTTGTCTGCTCCTCTTCTGGCAGCCACTTGGGTCGCTGCTGTGAACACAGGTGTGCAAAGGTCCCCCTGGGGCGCCTCCTCTTGAATCTGGATGTATATGAAGATGTGGGGGTGCTTGATCATATTGCAGCTCTAATTATAAAGGTTTTCAGAAATCCATTTTTGTTTTTGTTGTTTGTTTTGTTTTGTGGTACTGGAGATCGAACCCAGAATCTTCAAATTGAGCTACATCCTGGCCCTCTTTTTATTTGTTTATTTATTTATTATTTTATTTTATTTTGAGACAAGGTCTCACATGTAGTTCATGCTGGCCTCGAACCCACTATGTAGCCCAGGCTGGCCTCGAATTTACAGCGGTCCTGCCTCGGCCTCCTGACCACTGAGATTACAAGCGTGCACCATCAGATGTACCAGGTCTTACTGAGTCAAAATTTCCCAGTGTGGGCTTGAATTTGCAAACCCCCTGCTTCTGCCTCCTAAAATTCTGGGATTACAGGTGTGGCCACCATGCTTGGCTTGGAGGAAGGTTTTTTTGGGGGGAGGGGTGTTTTGCTTTTATTTGTTTGTTTGTTTGTTTTGGTTTTTTTGAGACAGGATCTTGCTATGTGGTTAAACCTGGCCTTGTACTCACTATGTAGCCCAGGCTGGCCTTGAATTCATGGCAATCGTCCTGCCTCAGCCTCCTGAGAGTTGGGATTATAGGCGTGAACCACCATGCCTGGCTTTGGAGGGAGTTTTAAACATGGTTGGATGATTTTATGCACTGGCATTCCTATAAATTAATAAACAGTAGAACCAGTAAGCAATGTTTTAAATCCTGAAACTCTTTGGTCACCCTGAGGGCATGATTTGGTATAAACTAAAGGGATTAGTATTTAAATTTAGACGTCATTTTTTCACATCCATCAGGTCAGCTGTACCCACTTAGTTTATGATGAAAGTTGGTCTCACACATTCTTTTGGTAGTGAGAAGAAATTACGGGGTCATTGCTTTATATGTTATTCCATACAGCAAAACAATTCACTGAAGCGAAGCTCTGTAACTTCCTCACAGGGCTACATTTCAGGGTTCACATTTATTTATTCACTTATTTATTTTTAGCGAAGCACAGAACCTTGAGCCTGTAACCCTAGTACTGAGAGAAGCAGAGCCAAAACACTCACAACCTCAAGTCCAATGTGGGCAGTTCGACAAAACCCTGTCCCAAAGTAAGCACACAGAAAAACCGGGCATGGTGGCGCACGCCTGTAATCCTAGCACATGGAAGGCTGAGGCAGGAGGATCATTGTGAGTTTGAGGTCAGCCCGGTCTACACAGTAAAAAAACAAAAAATTAAAATTAAAAAAGGAGCATTCCTTGGTTGAATCCCCAGTACCACCTGCATAGATAGATAGGTAGATAGATAGATAGATAGATGGATAGAATATTAATTTATGTTATGTATTATGATACTGGGGATCAAACCCTGGACACACTGAGCTACATCCTCAAACAGGTGATCCTCCTGCTTTAGCCTCCCCAGTAGCTGAGGTTACAAACACTATCTACCATACCCAGCCTTAATTTAAATTTTAACGTTGAGAGTTTCTGCTTCTTTACATTCAGCTATGTTTGTCCTATTGTTTACATTTGTGGAAGATCAGAAATTACTATGTTTTCCTGAATCCTGTTTTCTCTTTTGCAAACAGTAATAATGAAGCAAAACATAGGCTCTTCTTGGCCAGCACCGATTTCTCTTTGGCCTGGCATTCATTCATCGTGTGAACTGAGATGCTTTTCTGTGAGTCGCATGGAGGCGAGTATGAGACAGCAGACCATGCTGTCCACTTCAGCCCCTGGTGATGCCTGATAGTTTTTGTTTTTTTTTTTTAAATTAACTGAAATAGAATTGTACAAAGCTTTGAGCCAGGCCTGGTGGCGTGCTCCTGTAATCCCAGCACTGGGGAGGCTGAGGCAGGAGGATTGCTGTGAGTTTGAGGCCAGTTTGGGCTACATAGTGAATTCAAGGCTGGCCTGAACAACATAATGAGTGAGGCCCTTTCTCAAAAAAAAAAAAAAAAAAAAAAGAATCATGCAGAGAGCTTTAAAAGGAATAGCCGTTGCCTTCACACATAGGATGCTCGTTTTCCGTAGATAAATACATTCTGCTTTTGCAGGTGATCAGAAGAAGCAGTGAGGAAGAGAAGGTTCTCTGTTTGGTCCGGCAGCGCCCAGGCCACCAGTGTCAGACCGCTGTGATAGTGGTACTCATCATGTTGTGGGATGGCATCCCTTTGCCGATGGCGGACAGACTGTACACGGAGCTCACTGAGAACCTAAAGTCATACAATGGTCACCCGACAGATCGAAGATGTACCCTCAATGAAAAGTAATCAAATCTGTTTTGTACCACTTTGAAATTCAGATCTCTAGTATATCATGGTAAATCGTTACTTAACTACTGACTCAGTATGTTAAACGGAACGGTGGGATTTTAGGTGCTGTGGAGCTGAAAGTAGTAAATATTTAAAGAGGATTATTGAAACCAGACCTGGTGGTGCATGTCTCTGATTCTAGCACTTGGTGGGGGGCTGAACCAGGAGGGAGTCTGAGTTCGAGTTCCACCTGGGAAGCTTAGCGAGTGCCTGACTCAAAAAAATAAAAAGAGCTGGGGATGTAGCCAATATGAAGGCCCTGGGTTTAGGCCCCACTATTGCAAGAAACAGAGTAGTGTTGAGTTAATAACTGCGCTGTGAGTTAGGGCCACCGTTTGGGGGGTGGTGCGGGTGCCTGGGGAGTCTTCTTTACCTGCCTCCCTCTTTGACACCCGAAGCTGCTCACACGCAGTGGGAAGGAAGGGGCTGCAACAGGAAGAAAGTTCCTTTAAAGGGCTGGCGCCACCCGCATTTTCTGTTCACAGTAAGAGATGAGCTGTTTTCCTGTGTTCTTGCCGATCGAAGTGTTGTGAGATTTGAGTTTGGGGCCATTTAATAGGGAAGGGCCATCAGTATGATTGTGATGGTGTTCTGATCAGTATGAGTCCTTCTCTGCGGTGAAGAGCCACTGGCCACTCCTTTATTGTCTGTTTTCTTTAAGAAGGGGTTGAGCAGGGGTCGCGCTTGTTGCTCTGGCTGATGTTTAACTAGACAGTCCCTGTGTCCTCCTAGTGTAGCCTCCTGAGGGCTGGGACTGCAGGCCTGGGCCTCTGCACCGGCCCTTTTTTATTTTCCTTGTCAGTTGTCTGTTAATTATTCTAGGCCACCTTTCAAAAGGATCAGTGTTCATTTTCTCTCCATTTTTACACATTGGGGCAAGGAAAGCTTTGTCCAGAGGTCATTTGCAAATACTCTTCCCAGTCTTTTTTTTTTTTTCTTCCCAGTCTTTATACTGTCTGCTTTATACTTTATACTTTCTGCTATGCAATCTTTCACAAAAGTTTCTTTAGTAATGCAGTCAAAGAGATCTGACCTTACTTGAGTTTGGATTTTTTTTTTTTTTAAGGGCAAGTTTGGATTTTAAAAGGTGTTTATGTATGTTTCCCCCTCTTACAAGTTATAGAATAATGTACCCATGTTTTCTTTTAGTACTTGTGAGAAACATTTTGTATGTGTGTTCTGGGGATTGAACCCATGGCCTTGTGTATGCTGCCACTGAGTTACATCCTCAGCCCTGTACTATATTTTGATATTTGATAGAGCTTCTGGGTGTGGTGTGATGGCACATGCCTGTGATCCCAACACTCTGGGAGGCCGAAGCAAGAGGATCTCCAATTTGACCTCAGCTTGAGCAATTTAGCAAAACTCTGTCTCTCAAAATTTAAAAAGGACTGGGGATGCAGCTCAGTGTGAAGGCCCTGGATAGAATTCCCATAACCACCCCACCACACAAAAGTCATTATTCAAAATACAAGTTTAAAATATATGTCATTTTCAGGGTTGGGGATTTAGCTCAGTGGTAGAGCGCTTGGCTAGCAACCACAGGCCCTGAGTTTGATCCCCAGCACCCAAAAATAAAATAAAATAATATATGTTTCTTTTCTTCCCAGTCCCCACACAAAATTAACAACCACTAATTGTTTTATTTTGGTGAGATACATACCATCTGCCATGTGAAATTCTTTTCTAAAGGTTATGTGTACCTTTATTTATTTATTCCTCCTGATAAGTTAATAGGTGTTATTTTATTTTGCCCAATGTAGATCCACCATATCAATTTTTGCAAACTTCATATTTACAGAAAGCATGTAAGGCTACTTCAATGAACTTTTATATACCTTTTTTTTTTTTTTTTTTGGTGCTGGGGATCGAACTCGGGCCCTTGTGCTCACCAGTCAAGCACTCTAACCACTGAGCTAAATCCCCAGCCCCTATATACCTTTAATATAGACTCAATGTTCCTTTTTATACATATGTAGGCACACAATAAACACAGTATTTCTGTTGATTTACTTACATTATTTGAAAGTGTTTATGCCGCCCCACCCCAATAATCCATCAGAGTGGATTTACCTAAAAATAAGGACATTCTTTTATATAAAACAATATACTTGGGCATGGTGGCCCATGCTTGTAATCCCAGCACTCAAGAGACTGAGGCAGGAGGATCACCATAAGTTTGAGACCAGCCCGGGTTATATAGTGAGTACAAGACCAGCCTGAGCCATGTAGTGAGATGCTGTCTCAATAAAATGTGTGTGTGTGTGTGTGTGTGTATTTATCGGAATAATGAAATTTAAATTTAATGAAAATATACAGGCTTGGTAGTGCACATCTGTAATCCCAGCTCCGAGAAGACTGAGGCAAAAAGGAGGATTTCCAGGGGTTTTGTTGTTGTTGTTGTCATTGTTTTGGTTTTGGTTTTTTGGCTGGGGTGCTGGGGATCAAACTCAGGCCCTTGTGCTTGCTAGGTAAGCACTCTACCACTTGAGCTAAATCCTCAACTCCAGGATTTCCAGTTTAAGGCCTGGGCTACATAGCAAGACATTGTCTCAATAAATGCAAAAACTATTACATAATTTCTACTTTATATTTAAACATCTAGTTTCCAGTAATATGCATCATAATAATTTCCCCCATCTCAGATTCAATGTGTTTTATTATTTTGTCTTTGTGCTGTGTAAATCCAGTTATTTTGGTCTCTGATATTGGAATTATTGACCCAAAAAGGCTGTTTTTATTGATTCTTAGTTAATTTTGGTTTTCCATTTCTTTCTGATTCAAATCAGGTTTAGAATTATTGGTAGTTAAACCAGTCATGGTGGTGCTTGCCTGTAATCCCAGCACTTGGGAGGCTAAGGCAGGAGGACCACTGCAATTTGAAGGCCAGCCTGGGCTACATAGCAAGACCCTGTCTCAAAACACATACACACACACACACTACACAACCACCACAAGAATTATTGGAAGTTGTACTACACATTCAATGTTCTCAATGTTTTAACGTAAACTCTCAGAAGTCAGTTTGTTCCTTTTTTTGTGAAGTTGACTAAGGAATCTCTGTTAAGTCTCACAATTTGTCATAGTTCCTATGTTTAGTTTTAAAAATAACAGTCAATAGTAAGTTAAGCTGTGTTTTTCTCTTCTATGTATTTTTTCCACAGCATACATAAATTTCTTATTTTTCTATTTGTTTGATAACTTTAATTTCCTTGTGTAATTTGAAATTTAACTTAATCTCTTTGATTTCATTTGCATCGTTTTTCTTCTTTTTCACATTATTGTGCTATCTTGTGCTCCTTCAAAATGTCCATCCTATCTTTGTAAGATGTTTAAGGGAAACTTAGCATATTTGAACTACTCTTTGGTTTTCCCTCCATAGTTATATCTTAACTGGTCTTTATTTTCTTTCTTATACAGAATATGATTCCTTTTTTCTTTTACTTTCACAATTTAAACGATAATTTTGATCTATAAATTTCTACATTATTTTCCTTAACAGTGAAAAAAGTCTTTTTTTTGGTGCTGGGGATTGAACTCAGTGAAAAAAGTCTTAATAGCTTTTTATTGTTAGCATTTTTATCATTATATATATTTTAAATTTAATTTTTTTAACAGCGTGTTGCTATGTAGCTCAGGCTGGCCTTGACCTCATTATATAGCCCAAGTTGGCCTCAATCTCCCTGTAATCCTCATGCCTCAGCCTCCCAAGTGCTGGGATTACAGGTGTGCACTGCCACCCCTAGTTTATCATTTTATGGGTACTACATTTCTTCTACTAGAAATTTTAACTATTATGCAAATCTAAAACCACTAGAAGTGTTCATGCTATTTTCTTGGGGTACACACACACACTATCCATTGTCACGTTTACCACAGAGCTCAGGGCTTCAGAAATACCCAAAAGTATTACATTTACCAAATTAGCGAGTTATTGCTAAATTATTCCTGTCTTGTTACTGAGTGATTTTTACATTCAGTATGTCATACTCTCCTTTAACTCTCAGAAAATTATGTCTCATTTTTGACATAAAGGCGCTAAGAAGGTTGTATGTGTTCTAATTTTCATTTCTGATAGGGAGTAGATCTGGGATTGAAATGTCCAGGTAGATTATTTCTTCAGTTCAGGGCCATCTCCAAATCAAACAGAGTGATTTTTAGATCACTAAATCTGGCTATTTCGGATTTGTGTATTTTGCCATTTATTTGGATTTAAAATCTTGAACAAACATTTTGGTGCAAATACTAGTTGTAACATGGGTACATGTAACCTGTCCGTTAGCTGTCATGTCTGTATTGCCAACTTCTGTGACCAGAAGTGTTCTGCTGGAGGAATTAGCCCACTTTCTCAGTCCACTCCCTTGCCATTCCTGTCTTACAGCCGCACCTGCACATGTCAAGGAATCGACCCGGAGACATGTGGGGCTTCATTCTCGTTTGGTTGCTCATGGAGCATGTATTTCAACGGGTGCAAATTTGGTAGAAGCCCAAGCCCCAGAAGATTTAGAATTGATCCAAGTTCTCCGTTACACGTAAGTGTCCTTTTCTGTTTTTTAATTACACAATGTATATATATATAAATACATTTCTTTAAATTTTTTGAGATGCTAACAAAATTAAAGCTTAAAAACTTGTGACAAAATACTAAATATATAAGTAAATAATTTAAAATTCTAAATAAATTAAGTAAGAGCTTTAACTATCAACCCAAATTCCAATTTTCCCTGGCCTGCCCCTCCCCTTGCTCCCCAAACCCCAAGGAAATCACTGTTAAAAGAGCCTAGAATTCTATACCCAGCCAGAGTAGGAAAAACCATTTGCCAGCACTTCAAAGACTCAGACAGTTTACTACCCACAGACCTACTATGAAAGAATTACTAAAGGACGTAATCCAGAAAGAAGATATGTGAAACCGGAACGAGTCTGTAAGGAACACGTGGCCATGGTGAGCAAAGAAATTAGTCAACCCGGGTATTAAGTTTAAATAAGCGGAATACTTAAATTTTTTAAATATAAAAAAGAACCTATAAATATAATTCCATATTCTTTTCCCATTGGTGGGAAGGCAGGGGGAGGGGTGTGGCTCAAAAGAGAAATATGGTAATATGCTATGCTTTGTTTAGGGGACTAGGATTTATTTACCTTTTAGTTAATTTAGTGTTTTCCAAACTTTGAGCAGTGACCAAAAGTAAAAAACGTATTATAAACTTCTGTGCACATACATTTATACAAATAAATAAAAGTAACAGCATACAGTACTTACCTTCTATCCCTGTGGGTTTCTCTGATTTATATCAATATTTTTATCAAATGTAATTTCTTTATAAAATGTTAATTTGATCTACTAAACTGATATGGCCTGCCAAGATGTCATGCCCCACAGTTTGGGAAACACTACTCCAAGTGTTGCATATATTTGAGAAAGTGTATGTTAAAAAAGTTCTTTAAATGATCCTTCCACCTATCAGCAGAAGTGGTTTAAAAATCACTAGCAAGCAAGATAAATAGAAAACACACCATAAAATCACCAGAACCAACCCAGCAATGTATGTAGTACGGTTAATACTAACAACTTTCAAAAAAAGTTCAGAATTACTAAATAATGTTCCCTTTAAAGAGATAACCATTTAATATTTTTCTAGATTTTCCAGCCAATTCAGTAAAACAGTGGTGTAACTCTCAAAAGTTACTTGCAGATGTTATTACCTCCTGTCCCGAAAACACAAAATAATTAAGCTACACAATATTATGACTGTTAGTAGTTTACAGGATGGCTAGATAATAGGCTATCTTGTTAAACTTCAGTAACCTTCCTATTTACCAATAAAGTATCTCAGAAAAATTAGACTCTTCAGCTGAGAACCATAAAACTTTGCTAAAGGGGCACATAAAATACCTGAAAGTGTGCAGATCACATGCTCATAGATGGGAACTCTGTAACACTGTAGCACTGGTAGTGAACTGGTACTGAACCTACGCATGGGGGCCACTGCAGGCTGGTTGGTATCTTTTTTCTTCTTTTTTTTTCTTGTTCTCAATACCCATTTCAGGCTGGCCTCGAACTCACAGCAATCCTCCTGCCTCAGCCTCCTGAGTGCTGGGATTAAAGGCATGTGCCACCATGCCTGTCTGTTTGTTATCAATGAAAGCTCTAAAAGTTTTGTCATCACTGCTCTATGGTGTGCTGTGTGTTCTTTTTTTAATTAACCAGTTTTCTTTCTAAATATGACTTGAGAGAGGTGTGTGTTAGTATATAATTATACTTTTAACATTGACCAAATTGTGAAATTTTCATAGGCTCATCGTCCTGTTACATAATGAATGAAGGTGAGAGTGGTTTGCTTGTGATTTGTAATAACGAGTAACGCCTTATAGTGCTTGTGATCCAGGAGGAAGCATGGTCATTCCAGGCCCTGTCAGAGGCCCGTGTGGCTGAAGCTCGCAGGCAAGGGACAGTAAGGTGCATGCAGCGGCCTTGTAAGCCACGACCAGAGGTTTGGAAGATCGTAGATGGTTGTAAGGAGGAGGGAGAGGCTCACAGTTGTCCTTCACTGAGGTCTCTCTGGATGCTCTTTGAGTAATGGACTGGCATTAGCCAAGCATGGGTTTGCAAGGGGAGCACACCCCCTGTGCGGATATCCCAGGAAAGGGGTGACGGTGGCTTGGAACGGGTTGTGACAAGGGGATCGGTGAGTGGTGGTGGGTGTGGAGGTGCTGCTCCCTGACAGGCAGCACCACCCAGGAGCACCGGCTTGCTAGAACAATGGTGATGTGTTTGAGCTGAGTGTTGGGGTTCTAAATCCCAAAGGGAAATCTAAGCAGTGACCTCGTGTCGATAGCACTGAGCACCTGCATCTAGAGAGGTGGTCTGGGTGATAATTAGAGCCCTGGGTGTAGACAAGGATCACCGGAAATAGACAGAGTAAGAAGAGCCGAGGAACGTAGTCTTGAGCACCAGTAGGTGAAGATCCGAGATGAAGTCACCACGGTATGTGACACGTACATTCATTCTAATGAGACAACTAGAAAGGCAGGATTTTTACGTTACTAACACACCTGACAATAGAGATCGAGACCAAGGGTCACCAATACAAACTTTCTTCTATTTATTCCTACAGTATTTGCCTATTTTATTTCAAAGTTTTCAGTAACAAATTACTCAGTCTGACTTGTGACACTGGGTGTTCAATAATAGATATTATTATAAAATACAATTAAATGATGTCACAATATTGGAGAATTTAGACCTAATAGTGCATAAGAAGTATAGAATTTACCTGCAATTTTTCTAATGTTTCCTTCAATAAAAGCATACTCATTACCACCATTCTCCATTATTGTACTAGCAGACAGATACAACACCCAGCTTATCCAATAATCCAGGATTAAAAGCTTCTAAGTGGTCTTTAAATCATTACTCCAAAGTTTCTCCTAAATTGATGCAATAATTAATGTGCAGGTGTAGCTATGAACTGCTATTAAAGCACTGTCATGACTTTTTTGAGCTACAATGAGCCAGAACCACTTGAAT